>PVIR01002327.1:46398-82858 GCA_004026965.1 Petromus typicus | reverse complement strand
GTCATATTAAGCAGTCATTTTTTTCTGCCACCTCTCACTCCTAACTCCTACCTCGTGCACCCCATGTGTTCTGAAGTCTTTTATTCTCATGGATACACAGACTTCCACTACATAGCTGCTGAAGGCCTGCTTTCTTGCCTAGATGGCAGGAGTTGGCTTATGGTTTGCTAAAAGAGAAATTTATTCACTCTTACCATTCCTATTTAATACTTGAATTTTTACTTGAAATTTTAGCCAGAGCAATCAGGCATTAGAAATAAATAAAAGAAATACTAATAGGAAAGGAAGAAATCAAATTATTTCTACTAGAAGAGGATTTAATTCTTTACACAGAGAACCCATAAAAGTCCATTAGAAGACTGTTAGATGATGGGCTGGGAATTTCGCTCAGTGGTTCTGGCACCTGCCTTGCAAGGACAAGGTCCCTAGTTCAAGGTGGTTCATGCCTGTAATCCTAGTACTCAGGAGGCAGAAGCAGGAGGATTGTTGTGAGTTCGAGGTTTGCTTGGGCTACATAGTGAGTGTAGGGCCAGCCTGAATTACAAAGCGAGACCCCGTTTAAAAAAAAAAAAAAAGCCCGGGGTTTAGCTTAGTGCAAGTGTAAGGGTCTGGGTTCAATCCTGGTAACCACATACAACAGTGCTGGGTGTGGAGACTCACGCCCACCAGCAATCTAAACCACATACCACAGTGCCAAGCATGGTGGCTCATGCCTGTAATCCCAGCACTCGGGAGGCAGAGGCAGGAGGATTGCTGTGAGTTCAAGGCTGAGTTCAGGGCCAGCCTGAACTACAAAAGTGAGATACTGTCTCAGAAAAAAGATTGTTAGATAAGATAAGCAAATCAGATAAACAAATCAACAAAGTGTCAGCACACAAATGTCAATGCTATTCTTATACACCAATAATGAACCCAGCAAGAACAAAATTTAGAGAACAGTTCCATTCATGATTGCTAGGTATTGGATCTGTTTTTTTAAGCTATCAATCTTACAAGGATAGGAGAGCTTTTTATAAGAAAAATTATAATATTCTGAAGAAGTAAATTGAAAAGGACTTTAGAAAACAAAGACATCCTTTGTTTTTGGATTAGCGAAATATGGACACATTATCAAAAGTGACAAATGTGCACCCATGTTTATAGCAGCCCAGTTTGTGATTGCTACATCTTGGAAACAACCCAAGTGTCCATCAACTGGAGACTGGATAAAAAAGCTGTGGTTCTTCTACAGAATGGAGTATTACTCTGCCATAAGAAATGATAAGTTTGAATCATTTCTACTTAAATGGACATACCTTGAGGATATCCTCATAAGTGAAATAAATAGGGCACAGATAGGTACATATCGCATCTTTTTTCTGGTATGAGAAAATAAAGATGTAAATGAGTCCTTAAATTGTATGTTATATATTGTGAAATAGAAAATGCTCAATGTAAAATAGGAAGAAGGGGGAAAATGTTGAGATTGTAACAAAAAAGTAAGGAAACAAATTTTATGTGTATGGGGGGGTGGATAGGGTGGGTAGGGCTATGGGAAAAAATGAGAATTAAGTTGTGTCTTATACAGGTACAAATCCCCATTATGGAGTGCAATCATGATGTGTATATTTAATGTACCAATAAAGATAAAAAAAAAAAAAAGAATGGGACAGAAGTGAAGTCATAGTGGTCTCACTGAAAAAGTGGAATTTTCGATATAAAGCAGTGGATAGTTTGAGAAAAATTTAGGACATAAGAGTTGATACTGGTTGCATAACAGGAAGGAGAAGAAAAAGTTAAAAATGACTTATTTTTTTGGTTTGGGCAACATGATAGATTGTGGTGTCAGGCACTGAAGTGCTAGGAAATAAGGGAAAAGGGTAGGCTTAAATTGAATGGAGATGATGAGTTCAGTTTTGAGTGTAACATATTTTATGATTATATAAATATTTAGCTGGTGATATCCTGGAAGCAATTGGATATCCTGGCAAGAAGTTTTGCAGTTTGGGACTGGAGTTGTTAATATTGTTGTTATCATGTCTTAGGGTACCCTGTCCATGTGGTTACTGTGGACAATTTAATAGCTTCATTTTAACAGATGTTTTCATTTTACACATACTAACTCCAATCTTGCCCCTCTCCAAATGAAGCATTCCTTGTCTTCTGGCCTATTTATTATCCATGGGAGTTGTAATAAGCCCGTACATTATTCTATAATAAAAACTATGAGAGCAAGATTAAAATATGCCAGATAGAAGGATATTAGGAATTATCATCACATTAGAAGCTTAATGCTTGGCAAATACATTACATTGGAGGATAATTATTTGGTACTCACCTGATCAAATACAGCTCTTTATTCCATGGGTAGATATTTAAGACTGGCCCAACCCCAATCATGTGGTTGTGACATTCTCCAACATTTTCAATATATTCATGCTTCAAAGGCACTTTGCTGAGAAGCTCAAATTCTTCAGGTGCCTTTTGAAGTACCTGTTCTGCTGCATAGAATCCATCTACTAACAGTGTCCTGCCACCTGTTCCATCATGCTTAAGGCAATGAAACACTTGAATTCTAAAGAGGGAAAAGAAAAGTAAATTCTTATGTTCATTGGATAAAAGAGTGCATATCAAATTTATAGAACAGTATATAACAAATGATTATTGAACCTACTTATGTCACTTTATTTTCATGAAGGAATCCCATTTCCTAATTGCTTTCTCTTCATAATTAGTTGTACCATTTTCATACTTTGAAATATTAATGTTGTTATAGGTTTCTTCAGTATAAAATATATACTGTTTTATATACTATTCAGTATAAAAACATACTGAAGTCTCTATATGCCAGGCCTTGGGAATGCAGGCATGAAAAAGATACAGCTTCTGTTCTAGTAAGAAGAGATTAAGCTAATAACAACAGCTGTATGCAAGACATAGTGAGGCCCAAAAAAAAAGATCTATTCTAGTGTAGTGTTGTATAAATGAATGCTTGAGATAGGAGAGGGTTGGCTTTACCTAATCTCAAAGAACAATCAAACAATATTAACAATCAAAAAAACCTAAAAAAAGAAAACAAAAAAAAAAACTAGGTCTGGTTCCTGTCATAGTCTTCATTCTTAGCCATTATTAATATATGACAAATCTATTTAGTCTTTGCTGTTGATTAGAAGGGATAAATTTTTTTTTAGTTTTTGAGACAGGGTCTCACTTTGTGGTTCAGGCTGGCCCTGAGCTCAGCCTCAAACTCACATCACAGCAATCCTCCTGCCTCTGCCTCCCGACTGCTGGGATGACAGGTGTGAGCCACCACGCCCTGCACTGTGGTATGTGGTACTGGTTGCTGCTGGGGTGAGTCTCCACACCCAGTATTATATGTGGTTACTGGGGATCGAACCCGGGTCCTTGCACTTGCAAGACAGGCGCCGGAACCACTGAGCTAACTCCCTGGCCCTAGAAGGGATAAAATTAAGGAACAGT
Organism: Petromus typicus; assembly: GCA_004026965.1. Taxonomy (NCBI): domain Eukaryota; kingdom Metazoa; phylum Chordata; class Mammalia; order Rodentia; family Petromuridae; genus Petromus; species Petromus typicus. The sequence goes on along the minus strand of PVIR01002327.1, from coordinate 79,399 downwards.
TGCTAGTCAGTGTTTGAACCTCAGTCTCTGTCCAGAAGCTTCTCATTCCATTTTTCTTTTTTGTGTGTGTCTTCTAGAATGAAGATGAAGTCTTGTTGGTCTCTCCATACGTTGATAATGTTGGGCAGGATACCTAAAAGCTGATTTATTTTCCCTTCTGTGAGCCAAACATTCTTAAATTCTATACTCTTGAAATAAATGTAAATATAATAGATTGTATATCATCACCCATTCATACTCTATTAACCCAGGACATTCTCCTTACTGATATGTATGCCTCAGTCTCACTCTCTATTTGAGAAGCAAAATTAACGATAAAATAAAAAATACAGAAGTATTTCTTATAAGTAACAAATGGTAGACAATTTAAACTACTGATTCTGTGTGGAACAGGTGATTTTTCAGCCCTTCTTCCCTCCAATTTCTTGAGAATCATATTCAAATTCCTCTTAATACCATACTCAAAAGTGTTTACAGTATTGGCCTCTGCAATATGGTAACAAAACTAAAGAAATCCATAAAATTCCAAAACTAATGATTAGTCAATACTTTTCTTAGTAAGTTATAATAACTTCAAGAAAAACATAAATTAGCAAGATTGAGATCACATTTACATAGTAATGTGGGGTTTCAATCACGTAAAAATTTGTTCTTATTAGTCTAAAGAAGACTAAGCTAGGTATTTCAAAATCATTTTCTAAAGGAAGAGAGAGAAACAGTCATACAAATCTACAGCAGTAGATGTGATATTGGTTCAAATAGAATAAGAAGTGATTAAGAAACTACTTAAAGCCATCACATATAAATACTCTATTTTGTAAAAGTCTAATCCACCTACCCACAGGGTTCTTGAAAATAGGTAGTATCAGTGTGCCGATCCAGAGCTAATTTGGTATATGCGGTGTCACCTCTGGAAAAATCTGAAGTAAAATACCACATCCTCCCATAGATGGTTTCTCTGTCAATAAAAAAGACCTCTAAGGCATTTTAAATTTCTTTCCTTTTCAAAACTACTTCCAATACTTTCTTTAGTTGCTCACAAACAAAAAATTGATTTTGTCTTTCAGATTTCCATCCATAAAATGAAATTGACATTTAAACATTGCAAAGATATCAACAATTCTGCAACTGATTAACATTCTAGGAAGCTGAGGGGTAAACTATGTACGTATAATGTATTCTGAAAGGTTAGGGAATCAGTCTACTTTGTTTATATGTCTACTTTTAATGGTCTTCACATTCAAGGTTAACTCCCTGTGCTTACCTAGAAAAAGATGATGGTAGCTGGTTCTAGAAGTGGTGTTTTTACAGTTTTAAAAATAACTTTCTTTTATTAATATTCTTATTTTTTGATAATAATGTTAATTTTCTAATATCTTGGATAATCCAATTTTCAGGGGTGACTGAAGTTCCATATTCTTCATCTGATATAGAAGTGATTAATGTAGATCTTCACTTCTCTTTTGGACATGGATAAATAAGGAAAAGAGAAAGGATAGTTGGTGTTATAAGTATTCAGTGAGAACTGCTGTCTTATTGGATTTCTCCTTGAAGCATGCACCGTAGGTTTTGATTACAATTATATTTGTGGTGGGCTCCAATCCGACCTAAAGGTCAGTTAATTTCTTCAGCTTTCAGAGTTCTTATTCTCTGAAAACACAAATCCAAATGAGAGATGTTCTTCCTTTTCAACTAAAAGTTCTAAATTCCACTCAAGTTATTGCTTACCAGCAGAGTTGCTTTATTCTAAAGTTAGAATGATTGACAAATGTTATTTATTATGGTCTACCAGTATAGGGAAAATGATGTAACATACTATCTGTTACACACTCAATTATATTTGGGTTTTCTTAAATAAAAGGGAAGTATTAATTATAATGAAGTAAGTTTATTTCACATTTAATGCTGCAGAAGGTCTATATGTCAACCAGAAATGTAGAATGGTAATAAAAAGAGTACTACTTAGGATCAGGAAACCTCAGCTATTTAAATGGCAATTTTATTGCTTACTATTAGGGAAATCCTGGGCAAGCCACTTATTATATCTTAGAATCAGGTGTCTCAGTAGAACAGGGGATAAAACAATTATCAGTATTACTATAATGACCAAAATAAAATAATGGATATGAGATGTGGTAGTTAAATGCTACGTAGTGTTCATTTATAGTCAATCTTGGAATCAAGCCCTTGGAGTAAAAACTGTCTAATCTTTAGACACAATGTTTGATATTCTACTGAACAGATGAGAAAATTGGAGGGATGAGGGTGTATGTGTATGCATGTGTGTAATGGATTTGCCTATGGTCACATAACAGCTTGATGGTAGAACTCAAGACTACAACTCAGTTCTTGTTATTTATAGTTAATGCTCTTTCTAATGTATAATGTAACTCATTCTGATGATCACTAGGTTAGAAAAAAATATATAATGATGATTTTGAAGTTTTCACTAAATTTAATATTTAAGTATCTTTAAAGATGAGAAATCTAGCCCTCATAAATCACTGTAAGCAACTAGTCTTACTTAGCCTGCAGAGTATTCTGGATTGAAAACAAGAGTAACCATACATTTTACTTTTTTTTTTTTTGGTGCTCATGTTCTGGAAATTAATTACTCTGGATTTTAGAAAAACCAATAAATTACCTGATCAAGCTGATCCTTTCTGCCAACTTCTCTGTGTGTTCTTGAGTGGGAGGGACATTTTCTACAAATGCAATTCCATAGAGCAGAAAGTTTTGTAGAAACATCTTCAGTCCTTCTTTGGTTTCTAAAAAACTTTGGAAATCTACAGATGGAACTTGGGCTTGCTGGTAGACTTCAGCATTCCATAATATTCTAGGCTGAATAATCTTTTGTTTCTGCCCTTCATAGCTATTTTTCACCAGCCAATTCAAATCATACCTAGTTACATGACCATCTGGCCCTTTGTAGGAAAAAGAAATTAAGATAATAATTGCAAACTCAGTCAATAATTTACAGCTTAGGAATGTTAATTTTTAGTCACTAATTGCCCAGTACTGTATTGTTTATGAAAACAGAATATAATGAGTACATAGAATGCTTCTGAGAGAGAAATATTCATGGGTTCATTGGTATACATGAATAAATAAATGGATAAATGTAGGTGAAAGCAAGGCTTTCACTTAAATTCAGCCATGCTTGCTCATCGTGACTCTACCTTCTTGTGACTCCACCTCATCATGACTCCTCCTCATTGTGGAGGACTGCCTCTTCAGTTTACAATGATCCGCCTCTGTGCATATTTCAGCCAATCCATGACTGACCCCACTTATATGTGTATGCCCTCTACCATTTACTATATAAGTGACTGTATTTTGCATTAAAGGCAGAAAAGTTCTCGAAATGCTCCCCAGAGTCTGTGTGGTGACTCTGCAGCTCACCCTCCCAGTCCAGGCCTCTGAACTTGATCCTCGGCCACATACCACCCCAATACTGAGGATGACTACAATTGCCACCAATATTGGGTAGATACTTAAGTGTCGGGTGAGTGATCCCTATCGAGTAATCTCTAATTGGTGATTTTATGGCCTCACTCTGTCAGCCTCAAGAAAGCTGAGTAATATAGGAAGCTCGAGTCTGGTAAGATCTCCCCTCTAAAAGATGGGTAATATAGACAGAAAATCTCAGGTTATCCTCCTTACCCTAACCCTCAATTTTTTCTCCATTGGCTCTGCAATAATTCAGTGCTTAAACCCCCATGCCAAAGATGGCGCTGACTCTGTTTCTCTTCCCGGTTCTTCATCCATTTCAGTGCCAAATGTCCCTCCTTTGTCTGTTGATAAACCCGCCCCTTCCAGTTTGGCTCCTCCCAAGCCTCCATGTAGATTTAAGAGGTTTCAGAGCAGGAAAGAAAATGATCTAATAGACGTTCCTCCTTCAAAATGGCAACCCCTTATAGGGTGCTGCTAACTTGCAGTTCTGGAGAGTGTAGCTCCTTGGAAAGGAGCTTCTGCCTTGGATGACAATAATGGGTCACCTGCTCCTGTCTTTCTCTCAGTTTCCCAGTCCTAAACACAAGCTGTTACAAGATCTGTAGTGTCTGCCCTTAGCCCTTAAAAACTTCCTCTTGCCTCAGGCAATTCCTGAAGCCTCCCTTTGTTCAAGGAGGCAACCATCTTCTGATGCTGTGAAAGCTTTGCAAAAGGTTAATTCTGAACTTGAACATGCATTGTTAATAAGGTACAATCCTTCCCTTCCTTTGCTGAGGCTTGTTTTGCATCAACATCCCCAAGCGCCACTGGCCTATCTGTGGTAAAACCAAGGACCTATACAATGGATACACTGGTCATCTAGCTCTTCCCATAAAAAGATACATGACTTTGTTACTGTTATGGGAAAGTTCGCCCTAAAATTAAAAACAAACAAAACAAAAAAACGTGCCTTACAAGTTTTGGCACAGAACCTGACACTACTGTGCTACCTATAGAAACCTGCCGTGTTCTTTCTCTCTTGTCCCCCAATGCCACATTTTGTGCTATGCTGAAGGGGTATCCAGGCCAAATAGATAACCATTATCCCAAACATAAGTTGTTAACAGGAAAGTGTTTAAAGATCTGCTAACCAACAAGTGGTGTGGGCCTGACCCTTTGCTAAGAGGAGGGAAAGGGTTCTCTTGTGTCTTCCTGCAAGATTCCAAACAACCACTCTGGGTCCCGGTGTGCAAAGTCAGCCAATGCAGGCCACGTTGCTACCTTCCAAGGTCAACCCCACTGGTGACATGGGGAGCTCTTAAAAATCCCTGTGAACAAGCTTATAGCATGGCTCCCCCCAAAACTCTAATTCCTGGGCCAGTGATGGTGATCATTGTGCTGCCTATACTGGAAGCAGCACTGCTCAAACACAAGTATGTTCCCTTGTCTCTAACCTCCAAAAGAGTAACTTAACAACATGGTCTGTACAAGTATAAAGTGTTTCTATTTCTCCTGATTTAAATCATAAGAGATCTCCGTCAAATGACCTACAAAGAAATTTTTTGACCCGTCTTAAGTACAATTACAATTAAAGTACAATTAAAACTATACAAGAGGTATTATAATTCAGTTTGACCAAATATATTTGAGTGCACTCTTAATTCTATAGATTGTCTTATATGTTTGTATGTTTATGTTTGTCTAATCATACAATTTGTCTAATTGTTTTGTTTGAGCTCAAAATAATTTTTCTTTTTTAATCCCTAAATTTTTTTCCCTAAAATGTATGCACCTATAATTAAATTGACTTTCAGATAAGTGTTTTTAAAGTCATGCCTTTCTTCCTATAGGGTGCTAGCTTATTTAAGTGATGCTCAAATTTATTTTACAAAAGCACTCTGTGTCCTCCCTTAATTGCTATAATTCAAACCAGTTTTATGAGCTACAGATAATATATCTATTGCCATGGTCTGTTTTTTTAATAATAAATAAATAGGTAAATATTCTCTCTTTTAAATAAAAACCCTTAAAGTTGGGGACTGCTAACTGCTAAGTTAAACTCCCCTGGTTGAACAGAGGAGCAGCTGCCCACAACATAATTATTCTGGTCTTTATTCACTGATGAGACCACCAATATTTTCACAACTTTATAGAAAACTCACACCAACAAATACTGCCTCATTGTTATTGCAAATTGGTTGCAATGGTTCATCATCAAAGGTTTTACCTCTAAAAATGTTACTGTGAAATATTTATATTGGTCAAATTCTAAGCATATTATTATTATGATATGTTTACATTGGTCATCTTCAAAATATTAATTTCTTTGAAAAAAAGGGGTGTTATCACAAAGATGCCTTTGGTACGAAATTACACTGAAGGATGTAAGGTTTTATATAATTGTGATATTTGCTACTGTTGCTTTACTAGTGTACAAGATGTATTTATGGTCCATAATTATATGGGTCTTCAAACACTGTATGATATTCACCTTTTGATTTAGACATCTGCCTTACATTTTTGGGAAAGTAAGTACATCTAACAATGGCTATTTTGTGGTAGAGACAAATTTTAAGTATACCACAAAGATTATGGCACAATTGTTATACTAAAATATTATATATAGTTCTTTAGTTAAAGCCCTTTTCTATTAACATTAGATAGTTACTCAACCACTAAAACAACTATGATTGTCAACTGTAATAGCCGCCTAACTATGTTTTATACCTAAATGTCTTTTAAGTAGTAGATTTATAATAGTTGAGTTCATTACTGCTATTACAATTGCTAAAGTTACTGATCTTCTCTCCTGGGTGTTTAACAACTAAAGTTTAAGAGACCAAAACTAAAAAGGTAACTGGTCTGAAAAGGCAGCCAATATTTTGGCCCTGGCTCTCCAAGGTCAAATACAACTATTGAAGATCCAAGAAATGAGGAAACCTTCTTCATGAGATGCTATGATTCTACAAAAGTGTGCCAAAGAAATGTCACCTGGAGAAAAGAAAGATCTCCCATACTTTTGCAGAAAGCAATATGACCAAGCAGAGGCCCTGACATATCCTGATGGCTGACCCTAACAGAAGAGATGAGAGACTGCACTATTCTGAGGTACTGCCTGAAGAGACTTGTTTGACCTTGTTAGGTAATGAGGGATTAACTTTATTTAATATAGATCTCACTGTAACTTGTTCTTAAACATCAGGTAGAAAAGTTAAAAAAAAGGTTTTTACTTATTATTAACTGCAGGCTACCAAGTTCGAAGTGATCATACATTAATACAACTAAGGTACTAGACATTTTGTTAATATCCATCAGAGATATACTTTGTAAACAGGTTTTGTTGCCAGTTTACAACATGGTTTTTATTCAAGGCCTACTGTTAGCTATGGGTTACTTTGGCTGTATGTAGCTTGTTTTTTGAGTTGGTCAGGAAAGACAGGGTTTAAAATTACATTTTCAACCTTGGATTGTGATTGAAGAAAAAGGCTTTCTGTATTTTCATTCTTATACATAAAAACCCCAAGTTGTCTTGTACATATGTTGTTGATTGAACATTATTGGCATCTTATTAATCATTATAAATAATGTCTGTTTCTACCTTTTTAACTCAATCTTCTGATTGGTAGAGTTTATTGTATATAAAAAATAACTCCCGGTTATTGTATATATTTTGTACTTTAAACATTGAGGTGTATTTTCATTTGCTATGTTGTATTTAAGCTTTAAAAATTTTTCTTTGCATTTTTATTACAATACTGTGCTTTTGACCAAGGTTTAGAGTCCAAGACAAAAGGGGGATATGTAGGTGAAAGCCAGGCTTTCACTACAGTTCAGCCATGCTTGTTCAGTGTGACTCCTCCTCCTCATGACTCCTCCTCATCCTGACTCCACCCCATCGTGACTCCTTCTCATCGTGACTCCTCCTCATGGTGACTCCACCTCATGGTGACTCCTCCTCACGGTGACTCCTCCTCATCGTGACTCCACTCATGGTGACTCCTCCTCATCGTGACTCCACCTCATTGTGACTCCACCTCATCGTGAGTTCTCATCCTGACTCTACCTTGGCCAAAAGCAGGTCTGCCTTTTCAATCAGTCTACAATGGCCCACCTCTGTTCATGCTTCAACCAATCTGCAACTGACTCCACTCGTATGTTTACGCCCGCTACCATTTACTGTATTAGTGACTGTATTTTGTATTAAAGGCGGAACAGTTTTCCCTGGAGTCTGCGTGGTGACTCTTGAGTGCTCACTCTCCCGGTCCAGGCCTCCAAATCTGATCCTTGACCGCGTACCACCCCGACGCTGAGGACTACAGATAAACCTTTCAAAAAGGTAAATAGGGCCGGGGATTTAGCTCAGTGGTTCCGGTGCCTGTCTTGCAAGCCCAAGGGCCCAGGTTCGATCCCTGGTAACCACCTAAGATACTGGGTGTGGAGACTCACGCCCAGCAGCAACCAGTACCACCTACCACATGCCGGGCGTGGTGGCTCACGCCTGTCATCCCAGCACTCGGGAGGCAGAGGCAGGAGGATTGCTGTGATGTGAGTTGGAGGCTGAGCTCATGGCCAGCCTGAACTACAAAGTGAGACCCTGACTCAAAACAAAAAAAACAAAAAACAAAAAAAAAAAAGGTAAATAAATTTATAGAATCATAGCTATATAGCAAAGGGCTTTCCAAAGCACTCAGTGAGTAATCAAAGAATTATAATCCTAGTTAGTTTTTAGTCCACTCAGCACTGACTCCTTGCTCCAAATTTCTATCTCCTGCCTGCAAATGAACTTAGAATATTTGAGCTAGAAGAGTCTAATCTTTACTTCTCAGATGATGAAAAAGACAGTTGTGTTGAGTAACATTTACTCAAAATTCTTGGGACTGGAGGGCGGGGGAGATAGCTCAGTGGTTCTGGAGCCTGTCTCACAAGCGCAAGGACCTGGGTTCAATCCCCAGTAACCGCATAACAATACTGGGTGTGGAGACTAACCCCAGCAGCAACCAGTACCACATACCACAGTGCCGGGCGTGGTGGCTCACGCCTGTCATACCAGCACTCCGGAGGCAGAGGCAGGAGGATTGTGGTGTGAGTTTGAGGCTGAGCTCAGGGCCAGCCCGAACCACAAAGCGAGACCCTGTCTCAAAAAAAAAAAAAAAAAAAACAAACAACAACAACAACAAAAAAACCTAAAACAAAACAAAACAAAACAAAATTCTTGGGACTGGAAATATTTCAGACTTGGAGTCCTTTGAATTTTGTAATATTTGTACAAACTTTACCAAATTCAAAGATGCTTAACTTGTACCACAGTTGGAATGAGAACTCCACCTTTTTGTTCCAGGCAGTAATATTCTATGTTACCTTCCTTTTCTAAATGGTTTAGGACAATTCTATCTAATAACATAATATCTGATAAAACTTCCGTTATTACAACATGATAAAGGGTCTTCATTATTTGCCTTACTCAGTGTACAAAAGAAGGATCAGCTCCCAGTGACCTGCCTCTAATATTCTAGAAAATTGTGAAAATAAGCAATGCAGACTGACGGAGTAGTAAAAGGCTACATGTCTTGTCTCTTTTCTCCTCTGTCTCCTTTTCTGCTCCTTTCTTTGATAAAAAAGTATCACACTTATTGTAAACAATTTGGAAATCATAACCAATAAAGAAAATTTTAAAATTACTTGTATTTATCATTCCATCATCTAGACAAAACCATGATTGACAGCTCAACATTATTCATTTCAGCTTTTTATATCTTTATGAATATGGAATGAAAAAGATAATATTTACATAAGTTTGTGCCCATCAATGCTACTTAACATTTTAATAATCATCTCATAATTTCTGAGATTAAATCTTCATAAAAATTAATTTTGAAAGTTTGCAAAATATAGAGTGCCAGGATTTACCTGAATAGTCTGTTCCCTGGCGTATATAGTTTAATTTTTGAAAAATTTTCTCATTATTTAATAGTGATTATTTGTATCAATATTTCTGATTATCTAGGGTATTTATCAAGAATTACATAAAATTTTAAGAGTCTTGAGATATATCTATATATATCTATATATATCTATATATATATATAGATATATATATATATATATCCAAATTACTTTCTAGGAAGATTTCCCTAATTTTCATTCTTTCCAACAATATATAAGTGCTCATCAAAATTGAGGATGCTTTTTCAAAATATGTATTTTTCTAATTTGCTGATTACTGCTTTATTTATTCACTTCTTTCTTATATTTTACTACAGGAATCCTGGTGCTTTTCCTACAATTTAGCAATAGCAATTTAGGGTAGCAATAGCACCTAAGGGTAATTGGTCTTTTACTAATAGTATTTTATATACTAAGGGTAGGTGGCATTCATCATACACTTTGAAAACATTTTGTCAAGATTTTTTTTTTTAAATAAACCTTTCTCTGGTATGTTTATCATGGAAAAATTAAGTCAATGTATTGATAGTAAATATTTTTTCCTCTAATGTTTTCTTTGTTTAATATATTACTTGGAAGTTCACTGGATACTGTAAAGCAATGTATAGGGGAGTCCCTTGTACTCTTTCTTAACCCTTTCTCAATGTTAATATCTGTTAGGGTTTAAATCTAGAATGTTCTCTGAAGACCTCATGTGTTCAGAATAGGAGCTTTTTGGAAGGTGACTGGATCACACAGGTTCTATCCTCATCAGTAGGTTAATTCACTGAAGAGTTCAGAACTAAATATGGTGTTCGGATTTGGTGTCTCAGTGGAAGAGGTGTCTTACTGCAAGCTGACCTAGATGCTTTTATACCTTCCTCTCCTATTCCTCATTTTGTTCTTTTCACTGACTTCCATGACATAATCAACTTTTTTCCACCAGACTCTTCCATTGTGTCCTTTCTGCTTTGGAACCCTGAGCATGGACTAAAACTGTTAGCCAAAATAAAGCTTTCTTCTTTTAAGTATGCGTGTTGTACACTGTGTCCCAACAATGGGAAATGAGTAAGATAACATCTTAATCATAGTATAATATCAAAGCCAAGAAATGAGCATTGGTATAATTCATAGAGCTTATTCAGATTTCACTAATTATACACATACTTGTGTATATATGCATGTGTGTGTGCAGCTTTGTGCAGTGTTATATGCATAACTTCATGTAACTACAATCAAGATACCTCAGCAGTACCATCATCGCAAGACTCCCTTGTGTTATTCCTTTCTAGTTACACCTATACAACCTCTTCTCTTCAATCCTAACTTCTGGCAAGAGATAATGCCTTGGTTCACAAACATAATTCTTTCCACAATTTTGGCTACAAACTAAATTGGATGAGAATTTGAATCAAGCTGTCAGTTTCAATGTTGACCTTCAGGGAAATTTGATTTGGTTTTTGTCCAACTTGGTTTTCAACCAGAATCATGGAAAAAAATTCATGAACTGAGGTACTACTGTAATATGTTCTCTATCTGTATAACTATGTCACTTCATGAATGCTATATGTGTCATACACATTGGCTTTTCTCCAGAATAATTTCACTGAGGTTCTTCTAAATTATCATATATGTGAATAGTATATATTTTTTATTGCTGAGTAATATTCCACTATAATGGCTTCCTTCTTATCCACAGAGTTCATTATTATAACTGAGGCTGATATATAACTGAGGCTATTATATAGGCTGATATGAAAACTAATGTACAGATTTTATGTGTGTGTAAATACTGTTGGATGAATGTCCATGGGGATGATTTCTGGGTTGTATGGTAACTGCAAGCTTAATTTTCTAAGAAACTGCCAAATTTTTTTTCTCTGAATGGTTGTAATAGGAAACTAATATCTTAATTACTATTAGCAGCATAGGACTAACAGAATTTTTCTTTATGTTCTCTAGCATTTAGTATCGTTATGATTTTTAATTTTAGTCATCCCGATAGGTATGGAGTGAAATCTTATTGTGATACTAACTTTCATTTGTCTAATGGTTATTGGTGGCAACATCTTTTCATGTGTTTATTTGCCATTTGTGCACTGTATTAAGTAAAATGTTTATGTATGACTTTTATCTGTTTTCTAATTTGATTCTTTGTTTGCTGAGCTTAGAGTTATGATACTTAGTCCTAGTCTCATTTGGGACCTGAAGATATTCTCTTATATTATTTCCTATGAATTTTCTAGTTCTATGTTTCACATGTAAACCCATAATCTATATTGCATTTATTATTAAATATGATGTGAAGATTAGGATAAAGTTACTTTTTTTCTTTCTATGGATAAGCAATTGCTCTAACCTCAAATGTTGAAAAGATTATCCTTACTCCATTTAATAGACTTTGCACGTTTGCCAAAGGAAGCTCAATATACTTATGAGGATCTGTTTCTGGAATCTCTGCTCCAGTAATTTATCTGCTGTCTATCTCTTCAAAATAGGCAACAGCTAAGTAGATATTTCTCAAAAGAAGATGTACAAATAGCCAACATATTCAGTCTCAACATTAAATATGATGTTAGCTGTGAAGACACCAAAAGGTTCTCAAGAATGCTTTCAAAATAAGGGAGAACAAAGTAACTGAACAATATCTGATTTTGGAAAGGAACAAATCATTTTTTTTTCACAAAATAACGGTTCCTTGGGAGACTACTCCAAAAAAGACCAAGTACACTGTCCACTTACAAGTGAAAAAGAGTGTGGTCTCATCCAGACGAATGGTCTTTGGCTTGATACATAAATCCACACTAGCAGTATCCAGGCTGCGCTGGTGAGTCTTAGAGTTGTAGCAAGATGCTGAGCGGCAGTGGTCTCGAAGCCAGACATAGTCAAATCGCATCACAGTGTTAGCATATTGTAGTTCTAAGGAAAAGACCGATGTGGTCTAATCAGAAATATTTTTAGAAAAACTAAACAAAATCATTAGCAAGAAGTTTCCTTCTAAAAGATTTTCACCAACAAGCAAGAGCAATAAGGAAGCGATGAACACTTGCCAATTATTAAAATATACTCTAGAACTTCTATGACTAAAATAGTATGAAGTTGGCATAGAAATAGACAGATAAAACAATGGAAAAGTATTAAAAATTTCAGAAATACACCGAGATGTAAAGTCCTTGTACTATTCTAGAAACCCTTCTGTTAGGCTGGAGTTATAACAAAAGTAATAAAAGTCAAAGACTTTCCTATGTACCAGTTTACTCATGAAGTAAATAAATATGAAATCAAATGTATAAGAACAACAGAAAATTGTTTCTGAAAAAAACCCAGAATGCAGGGGAATGTTATGGAGAAATGTATAAAATCATTCTAAAGGACATGAAGTAAATCTGAGTGGAGAAATAACGTTCATAGCTAGACAAATTCAATATTGAAAAGAACTTCTACAAATTAATATGCAAATTCCATATAATTCAAACCCATAACCTAGAGAAAGTTTTCAGTGCATTGGATAAGCCAATTCCAAAATTCATATTGAAAAGTAATAAAGTAACAACTTTAAAAAGGAAGCACGTGGAGTACCAGATATAAAACATAATATAAAACAATAGACTATAAAGTGTGTTATTAATACAAAACAAATGAATAGATCAAGGGAAAAGAATGGAATTCCAATGTAGATGTACATGGAAATATGACATGAAAAAGCTGGCATTTCACAACAGTGGAAGAAGGAATAACCAAAACACTGGAAAAAAAAATGAATATCTGAAACAAATTCTGTTCTTGTATTATTCAGAAGAGGAGTAAATTTCTGATACACTAAAATATATAAACAAAACTATTAAAATTATATGTTAACAATATTGAGGTAGGAAAGGCTGCTTTAATATAATACAAAAAGAATAAAAGATTTAAAATATATTTTGCAAGCAATAAACAAAATAGTAACCGGAAACATTTTTAACATGAAAGGATTAATACCCAGCATATAAAATAAATCCTTGTGAGCATTAAGATAAACCAACACCCTAAGTGAAATAATTCAGATACAGAAAGATAAATTATATTCTAAGCTCATTTACATGTAGAATATAAAGAATTAGATAAGTAGGATGAAGTCTAGAAATCGAATGTGTAATATGAGGACTACAGTAATAATGTACAATTAGTACTGTAATGTTTGGAAATCTTGTTAAATGGGTAATTTGCTACTCTTGCCACATACACAAAAATGAATGCCTATTTAAGAAGATATATATGTTAACTTCATAATGGCAATCATTGTACTATCTATATGGATCCCATTGCACAGTGGCATATACTTTAAATATACAGAGTAGCACTTAATTTTATTTTTATTTTTTAAATTTTAATGCAACACAAGTAGATATTAAGAAAATATAAAAACTCTTCTTATGCCTATGAAAAAATAAAAATTTCCTTACAAAACAGAGACTAACAATTATTAATATACTGTTTATCATGATCTTAAAAAGATGGTCAAAATAATACTCAAAGTACAAGTTAGAAAGACTCATACAAAAAAGAAACAAGTTGGAATTTTGGAAGTATTTAACTTTCTTCCTGATTTTTATAGAGGCTCACAGCTAAGAGTTTGCATCGAATCCCATATCAGACTTTGAACTTGTACTTTTCAGCAATGATGGAACTGTTAAAAATTTAGCAATGTTTAGAGATGGACTAAGTGAATTTTGCATAATGACATGTATTTGAACTTTTCAAGGATCAGAAATGGAACGTTATGATTTATATCTAAAATGTGCCTCCAGTCTCATGTGTTTAGAAGTGGAGCTTTTGGAAGGTGATTGGGTTATGGGAACACTATTTTCATGAATGGATTTTTCCATTGATGAGTTTATAGTGAACTGTGGTGTTTGGAGGTAAGGACAGATCAGAAGAGGCAGATCACTGGGTGTGTGATGTGGAAGGGTATATTCTTGTCCTGGCTCTTCAATCTATTTCCTAGCCATCAAGCATTGGAAAAGCTATCCTCAGCCATGCCATTCTGCCGTGCTGTTTCTTCCTTGGAAGCCAGCCAACATTTACCGAATCCACTGAAACTGTGAGCCAAAATAAACCTCTCCTCTTTTAAGTTCTGGACATCAAGTATATTGACCCATTAAGGAGAAAATGACTATACAGAATCTTAAATTGAAAGCTTTACCCTAAGGTCAGAGAAAAGACCAGAGTGCCTATTCTTGGTTTTTTTTCTTTTTTTTTTTTTTTTTTTTGAGACAGGGTCTTGCTTTGTGGTTCAGGCTGGCCCTGAGCTCAGCCTCAAACTCCCATCACAGCAATCCTCTTGCCTCTGCCTCCCGAGTGCTGGGATGACAGGCGTGAGCCACCATGCCCAGCACTGTGGTATGTGGTACTGGTTGCTGCTGGGCGTGAGTCTCCACGCCCAGTATAGGTATGTGGTTACCGGGGATCGAACAGGGCCCTTGCACTTGCAAGACAGGCGCCGGAGCCACTGAGCTAAATCCCCGGCCCAAGAGTGCCTATTCTTGTTATTTCCATTCATTATAGTACTGGAAGTTCTAACCAGAATAATTAAGAAATTAAAAAACCTAAGGTTTTCTATATGAAAATCTATAAAGACTCCCCAAAAACTGGTAGAATGAATCAACAAATAAATGAATTTAGTAAAGGCTTAGAACATAAAAATATAAAACCAGTAGCATTTCTATACATTAGCAATCAAAAATCAAGAAGAGTCCCATTTGTAATAGATATGAAAAAGAAAGTAAGCCTAAATTTAATTAACAAAGTAAGTCTGTACATTTGATCTGTACATTGAAAAATATAAAATATTGATGAAACCGAAGAGAAAAAAATGCAAAGATATTCTATGTTCACAGACTGGAAGAGTTAATATTACTAAAATGTCCATGCTACCCAAAGTTATATAAATTCAGTGCACTCTCTTCAATATTGTAATGACATTATTCATAAAAATATTCTAAAACCTTGACTGATAATTTCACTTATATGTAAATCTGTGATGTTGCTTTATGTCTTCCAGTTATGGTATGTTATTTCTTGTCTTGGCATAGTTTGTAATTTTTCTGTTGTATAAGTAGTAGATACAGAGGTAACTTGGACTTCAGCATGAGTATTCATAGTAATTTAGTCAAGAATTTGGTCTGTTTGTTATCTTTATGGGTGTCAGATATTAATTTTCTCTAATAATCTTATTTACCTCTGTTTTTTTGTGGTGCAGCTCAGAGGTAATCTGTCTCGTACAGTATTATTTTATCTGGGGGCTCATTAGTTTGTGGTAATCTGTGGGAAGAAGAAAAAAATTCTATAATCTCTTCATTAAATTTTAATCTCTGGAATGGACCTGTGTTTTGGGAGAATGGCTTTTATTTCCAGAGTGTTTTGGATTCAACTGTATCCCCCTGCCAAAAAATGTGAAAATTCTAACCCCTGATACCTGTTATCTTATTTGGATACAGATAAATTAAAATGAATTGAATATTAAAATAAATTAAAAATGAATTAAAATGGATTGACTTATGACTTTTTACTATATGATGGTTGTCTTAATTACTTTCTCATTTTTGGCACAAAACACTTGACATCCACAAATTACATGAGCAAAGTTCAATTGGTACTGGAACTCGAACTCAGAGCCGTGTACTTGCCAGGTAGCTGCTCCACTAAGCTACATTCCTAACCCAGGAAAGTTTTATTTTGGCTCAGTTTGCAGAGGTTTCTGACTTAGGCAGAGTGACATGGCAGAAGGGCATAGCAGAGGAAAAATAATACATAGCAAGAGGCAGCAACAAGCCTCTCTTCCCCTTTTACCCCGTCTGGGCTTTAAGCCTTTTTGAGTGGGGCCACCCAGGCTGAGCTTCCTAAGGCCCATACCCCGAACTATGACAAACAAATTAGTGGGATAATTAACTGCCATATATCTTTAATATCCATTTATGGGAATCCAAGTGTGAGATGGAAGGCTGGACTGAATTCTACTTGGGAGGAAGGTATAGGGATAGCAATCCATACCTTTCCTGGGTCTGTTTGTTAGCATGCTGCTGTCAGCCAGTTTCAAGGAGAGAATCAACTACAGTGGAGGTATGAATAAAAGAAAATACACATTTTTGTGCAGTATACAAATTATGAGAACCTAATAAACTCTCTGAACACTGGATCACATGGTTGCTTGCTTCTGGTCTGTACAAGTCTAATAAAAGTGAGAAGCACTGTCAGATCGAGGCTCTTTGTCCACTAGAGACAAGAGTCCACTTTCCCTCTTCCACATTATCTTTGTGTCTTTTGTCTTTTGTCCTGGTTGGATCTCCAGTCAGATATAAACTCATAGGCTGGTTCCTAGACATATTCACATACCATAAATCCAACCATCTCCAAAAAGCCCTACCTATGAGTGCATGAGACACTGGCAGAACATCCTTAATGAGGATGCAAAAGCTATACGTTCCCAGTAGAAACTTTCTGTGGAACTGTGAATTTTTATCTTTTCCTGGGTTGGCAATGGGTGTTATAATACTCTCTCACCATGCCAGGCAGCAGCAATGAGTCAAAGATTCCAGTCAGCCACATAATCATGACAAAAAATGATATTCTGCCAGACATAACCATCCTGCAGCCCAGACCCCATGCAACCCCAGACAGCTAGTAATGGGAACTCACAAACTTTCAATGTAGTTATGTGATTTTTAGCTATATTTTTCATGTTTGAGTAGCAAGGTGCTTGAGCACAGGCTATTTGGTCAACAGAAGGAAGAAGGCATAGTGTGAGGCACTACACTGTTAATTCTACTTTTAACTCCTGCCACACAGTCAGTGGAAGCAAAACCCACATATCAGATATTATGTGAGTTTGTGTTCATAGTAGAAATGTTATAATAAAACATAAAAAATAATGAAATTTCACTTATACACATTAACTGTATTATATATTTTATATGTGGCTGAAGTAATTCCTTTTCACTTAATGTGACCTAGGCAAGCCAAAAGTGTGGGTATGCATATTCTACAGTTTTCTAGTTGGCTAGGCTATGATACATGGCAGATTAGGTAGATTAAGTGCATTTTCACTTATATTTTTAGCTTATAGTGTGTATGTCAAGATGTAATCCAATTATTATAAATCAAGGAACATCTAAAGGGTTACTGCAGATGTAATCAAGTTAAAATGAAACTACAGTGCATTAGGGTAGGCTATAAATCCAATGAATGGTATCTTTATAAGCAGAGAAATTTGAAGACAATGTGGAGTAGGAAGAGACTAAAGTGATGCTGTTACAGCAAAGCTATGTGAAGAAATGCTGTCAACTAAGAGAAATGAGAAGAAAAGATTTTCTCCTAGAGCAATGATGGAGAGAGAACATTTTAGGATTTTCAATGATATAAACAGCCCACTGTGGTATGCATGCCATAGGTTTGCCACCACTATCCTAGAGCCATTGAAGGTAATGTGAACCTGTCAACACCTTGATTTCACATTTTACCCTCAAGAATAGTAAGAGAGAAAATTTCTGTTGTTTTAAGTTATCTAGTTTGTGTGAATTGTTGGAGAAGATCTGGGGATATAATATACGGATATAGCCCTCCTCATCCCTACCAACAACTTCTGTGGTTGTAAAATGTGTGTCTACTATGTCTTTGAAACCCTCTCTTTATGTTGAGGCTTTGTTCTTTCCTTTTGTGTTAAGTGATAGAGGGAGCTAGAGTATGACTGGAACAAAGTAGAGCTCCCCATCCTTAACTGGGTTGGAATTTCACTGTTGCCTTGCATTATTTTTTGTCTTTCTTGGAACTTCCAATATTAATTTAGAAATAACTAAAGTCTCAACTCTACAGGAAACATTCTCAGACTACATAGAAAGTATTTGTCATTGAACAATGAAATGAACAGTAAAATTAACACTACTGAAATGTGTACATTTACATGATGAATACAATAAATTTTATGTGTTATTGTTACCATTATTTTTAAAAAAGTATATGTCCCACATATCTCTTACCAAAATGATCTTCATGTTGCTGCCAAGTACAATTCAGGGATTTGGCGGCTGTATGGTGCCAATGGCTGGCCAGTGAAAATAAGTTTTTGAACTTGGGTCGTTGAACGGTTTGACATATGACTCCTCCCTTCAGCAAGTGCCGCAGATGGCTCTGTAGGTGGGACAACCTGTGACACCACATCCTGGAAGACTGGACAGTAAGAAAAGATATTAGCAATAATAAAATAACTTTCATCAGGTCAGAGGAATAACACTACAAATAGATATAACTATGTAAAATAATAATTTAGTTAACTCAACTACAGAAGATTAGACAAAGGAGAAGTTCCAAAATGTATAATATCTTGAAAGGAATCAATTTAGCCTAATATAAAGAAGCAACAAATGAGATTATAATAAATTAGAAAGCTATGTAAGTGTAGAAGATCTGTGTAGTTCGCTTTTCCCTGGATTCCCCTGTGGTAATGATCTTTGTATCTGGGTTCTTGAATTTTTTCTCATTTCTATTCCTTTGTCATTGCTGATGTAATTTGTTTAATTTCTTGCCTGCTGTCTGGCTAATGTTTGTTGCAAATCTCTTCCTTCCTAATATTTGGAACCCTTAGAAGATGGCTACTTCCTAGGTTAGGATGTCCTCCTTGGATCTGTAATGGTCCTTAAGTAATCTCATTTCTGTCATACTGTGACAGAACAATCACATCTGAACAGAACAATCACATTATCATTGTTGACATAATATGATTGGCATCATCAAAGCTATGGAACACAGCACAGGGAATGATAAACTTTGGCAACTACTGATACCTTTAACTTCATGAGTTATATCTGTGACCATATGCCACAGTTTAGAACTAACTAGAAATATGTTTACAATATATAGGTCCTTCATGATAGCTGCATTACCATTTGGGAATAAAAAGTCATTGGGAAGTTGTGGAGGTAGAGAGATAGAAGAAGAGGGAGAGATTAGAAATAGGGTTAGAGGATCTATACAGATCATATTGACCTTGGGCACTTTATAGGTGCTAGAGGACAACAGAGACAAAGGGAAAAATATAAGATTGAGCTGACCACTAGAAACTTTGTTCATCCTCTTATAATAATACAAAAAGAAGAGAAATTAAAGCAGACTGAAACCCTTTAACTTCTAGGTACTGATTCTGATTGTGGGACAGAGAAAGAAGGAACAAGAAGACAATAGGGGTACTTAGCAGCAGCAGGCTAACAAGAAACTATTTTCCCTTTTCTGTAAAAATGAGAGCAGTTGAGAGGAGAAAAAACCCGAAATTTGACAGATTAGGAACAGCAGAGCAGAGAAATGAAAAAACAAATTTAGGTCAGACAAAAGAAAGAAAAAATAACAACAGCAGCAGCAGCAGCTACAACAACAAAACAAAGCTGAAAATACCACTGAAGTGGCCCTTCACAGTGTGGATATGTTGTCTCCTGTAGATGGTATGGGCAGTAGCAGGCAGATAGAAGTTGATTAGTCATAAGGAGATAGCCATCATCCCTTGTCTAGGTTCTGAGTATAATGCCTGAGTTGAGCTCAGTGAACTTCTGCAGGCTTGAACTCTGCAAGTGTCCAGGATCTTGCAGGTGGACCTAACTCCACCAACTCACCAATGCCTGTGGTCCACAGGATTCCCTCACTCTTCCAGTGAGTCTTTTTTTTTTTTTTTTTACATGATGGACTGGGTGAAGGAATGCATTGCAGGCCTTTGTCTACATTCTAGTACCAATGCGGCACTTATTCAGTGTCCACAGACAAGTAGGTAGTGTCTCTGGTGGCTCTTCCCCATGTAACAGTCATGTCTAGTTTGGCCCACAAGGAAATGGAGATTTCCAACCCTTCTGGTCTCACCCTGGTCATGGAAGAACTGACATCCTGAGCACTGTTTAATAGCACCAGGGGCTCTTCTTGCCAGGAGTCACTGCCTAGCTTGATCATTTTAGATCTCTTTTTTTTTTAAAAGGTTTTTTGAGATAGGGTCTCGCTTTGTAGTTCAGGCTGGCCCTGAGCTCAGCCTCCAACGCACATCACAGCAATCCTCCTGCCTCTGCCTCCCGAGTGCTGGGATTACAGGCATGAGCCACCATGCCTGGCACTGTGGTATGTGGTACTGGTTGCTGCTGGGGTGAGTCTCCACACCCAGTACTGTATGTGGTTACCAGGAATCGAACCCGGGCCCTTGTGTTTGCAAAGCAGGTGCCAGAACCACTGAGCTAAACCCCTGGCCCCATTTTAGATCTCTTAACACCCTCTCCCTTTCTTTTCACCTCCTTCAATGTGTTTCCCCCTCTCTAAAAGTCTACCTACTAATTTTCTATAATTTCTTTCCATTTATTCATTAATTTATTAATATTTTAGTTTTCTAATATAAGAGAAAACATGTATCATTGAACTTTCTGCATCTTATTTACTTCACTTAGCATGAACAGTCTCAAGTTTCATCCATTTCCTGACAATTATATGACTTCATTCTTCTTAATGGCTTAATAATATTCCATTGTGTATACATAACATTTTCTTTACTAACTCATCTGATAATGGGTATCCAAGCTATTTCCAGAGTTTAGTTATTGTGAATTGCATTTATATAAATATGGACATAAATGTATCACTATAATGTGATTTTTAAATGTTTTAATAGACCCAAGAGACGTACAGCTGGTCAAATATTGTTTCTATTTTTAGTTTTTGAGAAATCTCCATACATATTTCTATAGTGTTCGCAGTGGTTTAATTTCAGCCAACAATATAGCAGGACTCAGTGCCCCATCCTTACAAGCACTCAAGGTGTGCAGGTGTGTGTGTGTGTGTGTGTGTGTGTGTGTGTGTGTGTGTGTGTATGCATACACACGCATGTGTGTTTGATGAGAGCTATTGGTTAAGATCTTGGTTAAGATAAAATATTAACGAGGATTTTTTTCTTTTTGCATTTTCCTAATGGTTAAAAATGATTAATATTTCCCATGTATTTACTGGCAATTTGTACTTCTTCTTTTGAGAAATGTCTATCCAGTTCATTTGTGATTCTAATTGGATAATTTGCTTCTGGGGTTAATTTTTTTGAATTCTGTATATTTTCTAGATATTAGTCGTCCATCAGAATAGTAGCTGGCAAATATTTTCCCATTCTATTGGTTATCTCTTTTCTCTGTTGACTGTTGCCTTTGCCATACATAAGATTTCTAAACTGATATAATTCCATTTGTTAGTTGTTCATATTATTTGTAGTTCTAGTGAAATGTTACTCAGCGAGAACTTTCCTGTGTCTATGGCTTCAAGTGTTTCCCCTGTTTTCTTCTAGCATTTTGTTTCTATTTTTATATCTGTATTTGATCTATTTTGATTTAATTTTAGAACAGGGTGAGAGATAGTTTCAAACTACTGCATGTAAATATTCAGTTTTCCCAGGACCATTTACTACAGAGGTCACCTCTTCTCTGTTGTATGCTTTTGGCTCATTGTCAACAATCAGATGGCTGCAAGTGCATGGCTATTTTCTGTGCCTTCTGTTCTATTTCATTGTTCTATACATCAGTTTTTGTTTTACTGAATTGAGTTATGTCTTTTGCAAATAGGAATAACTTGATTTCTTCCTTTCCTATTCATAGCCTTTTAATTTTTTTCTCTTTTCTGATTGCTCTGGCTAAAGTTTTGAGTACTAGTTGAACAGGATTGGTGAGAATGGTTACTCTTTTCTTGTTCTTGGTTTTAGAGGAAGTGCTTCTGGTTTTCCCCTATTCAATATATTAGCTGTGGATTTGTTATATTTGGCTTTTATTATTTTAAGGAAAGATTCTTTTATAGGTATTTTCATCAGGGGTTTTGTAATGCACCTATGTTGGATTTTGTTGAAGGTCTTTTCTGCTTTCATTGAGACGATCACGTGATTTTTATCCCTCACTCTATTTATGTGATGGATAGATTCACATATGGTGAGTCATCTTTTCCATCATGTATGACCTTTTTAAAGAGTTATTGAATTTCATTTGCAAACCTCATTGAGGACTTTTGTATTTACCAGGAGTGTTGCTTTGTAGTTTACCTCTTTTGTTGTTGTTGAGTCCTTATTCAGCTTTTGTACTGAGACAATGCTAGAGTTATAGAATGTATATGGAAGCATTACTTCCTTTTTATTAGATGGAAATATTAGAGGAGCATTGATGTTAGTTCTTTAAAGTTCTGGTGAAATTTGGTTGTAAATTCATTGGGTTTTGGGGTTTTTTAGTTGTTGCGGTTTTATTATTACACCAATCTCAGTGCATGTCATTGATTTCTTTAGATTTTTAATATCTTCTTTGTTAAATTTTGATTATATTTATCCTTGTTTTTGAGTCCTTCTTCATCTGTTACATATTACATTTTTATAGAGGAACTATGATTTCATTTTAAAACTTTCCATGATTTTCCTTTAATAGAATAATTTGCTGTTTCATAAGCAAAATTATGTTTTTGAGAACTTCACAACCTTTAGAGTCTGAAACCATCTTAATATAAATTAAGGTCCCACAGGTAACTATCACAACAATGGAAAGTTTTGGAGAAGAGCCATAGTTAGAAATTCTATTCTGACTACCAATTACATAATAGGTCAGTCTGAATATTTTTATGGTTATTATTAAGAAGTATTACCTCCTAGAAGGCTTAAAGCCAACACTCCATTTAGCTTCTACTGTTAGTTTTCCCTCCAAATGCCTTTTGGATTTGTCCTTCTCT
Organism: Petromus typicus; assembly: GCA_004026965.1. NCBI lineage: Eukaryota > Metazoa > Chordata > Mammalia > Rodentia > Petromuridae > Petromus > Petromus typicus. Next base: position 56,305 of record PVIR01002327.1, on the reverse strand, counting down.
TTTCATTCCTATAGATGCCTTCATCATTTTGTACCTGGACTACTGCCATAGACTAGATTATGTCCTTGCCTCCAGTCCATCCATATTCCAAGTCATTTTTCATATTATTGCCAGATTAATCTTCTTAAAATACTTTCATCATGCCACTCTCTTTCCTAAGACTTAGTTTAAATGTCACCTTCTTTGCAACATATACCCAGCCATTTTAGGAAAAGTTAATACTCTCCTACTAAGTGTTTTCACAGGTCTCTGTGCATGCACTTATCAATGCACTTACAATATGTATAATAAAAATCTGTATAATTATTATTTCTTGGCATTTTCTATGGGCTCCTTGAGGGTAGGCAAAAGGTTTGAGTGATCTCTTGACAATGTAGTAAAGGCTTTATATAATCAGATTATCTTATCAACATATAGTCTCCTCTTTCTACCAGGCTCTTTCCCTCATTCTTCTTACTTAATTATCAACTCATTAAGAGAACTTTCCTGACACTCTAAGTAACTATTTAATTGTTGGAGGAGATAGGAATTTTTCACCTAACTGCCCAATATATACATGTATCAAAATGCCACACAGTACTCCATTAATATGTACAATTTTTGTATACTTATGTATCAGTTTAAAATTAAATTTAAAAATAAAACTTTAAAACACTAGTTAATCAATTGAGCAATTTAATGAACATTGATGGTGTCAGTTTTTGGCACTTGGATATATCAGTGAACAAAAATATTAAAAAACTTGCTTGCATGGAATTCATCTTACAATGGGAGAAAGTAAATAAAGAAATAGAGTATATAAATTATATAACATATTAGGTGATAATAGCTGTGAAGAAACAGCAGGAGACGAGTTTGCTGAAGGCTGGACTTTCACAGTAGGTCTCATGTAGAAACATGACTGATTAAAAAAGAAGAGTCAATCATAAAAATATCTGGGGTAAAGTTAGCTTTATTATAGCTAGGGCAAAGGCTCAAAGTTGTAATTGTATCTGTTGTATGTAAAGAATATCAAAAAAGTCAGTTTGGTTGGGAAGGGGTAGGTAGAATAAAAGAAGATAAAGTGAGAAAGGTGAGGGATACAGGATCACATCATGTAGGGCCTTGTAATCGAATACATAAAATTTTGTTTCACTCTGATAGAAAAGATGGACCAGTGTAGGGTTTAAAAAGAAAGGAGGTAATATAATGACACATTTAAAATTATTCTAGCTGCTGTATTAAGAATGACTGTAAAAGGTTCAAGGAAAAGAGGGAGACCTATTAGTAGGTTATTACAGTATTACAAATACTACAGTCTTTTAGACAAGAATGGCTTAGACTAGAGTGGTGGCAGTGGAGGTGGTGAAGAAGGAGCCACAATCCCGGTAGTTCTGAAAGTACACGCAATGAGATATACTGGTTAGTTGGATATTGAGTGGGAGATAAGGAAGAACAAATGATGATTCAAGGTATTTGGATTGAGAGAGTAATAGGATGAAGTTATCATCAACAGAGATGGGAAGGGCTGAAGGTTTTCATGGAAACATCAGAAGTCATTTTAAATCAGTTAAATATGAAATGTCTATGAGACTTTTAAGTGGAAACATCAAAGGGGAAGCTGGACACATATTTTTAAGTTCAAGGAAGAGATCTAAGCTGGACAAGTTTGAGGACTGTCCCATACTTGGTATTTAAAGTCATGAGGCTATCAATGTAATCAGTGTTAACAGGGAAGAGGAACAATGCCCTTCTTACTTTCTCATATATTCCTTATTTTTCCTTCAGTGCACTTAATGCAAATTATAATTACATCACTGTTTTTACTTCTGTGATTATTTTGCTAATATCTATTCACCATATGGAAAAAAACACAAAACAAAAAATCTCCACCGAGAGCAGGATTTGTGTCCTTTTTGCAATACTACCAGCACTTGGGACAATAACCAGCAAAGTAAAATACTGGATTACATTACTTTAAAAAATGTTCCTTTACATGAAGGTCTTAAAATTAAATGACCATCGGGAGCTGATCAAACAACATTAATGATTCAAGTATATGAGACAATAGGATGTGAAGAGAGGGGTGAACTGAAAACCTGGGAACATTATCCCTGTGTAGAAATAATCAGCTCCATCAGAATCAGGTACACAGACTATATATGAAATCTTTCAGTTTGTAATGTTGACAAGGAAGAGGCATGAAAGTAATTTGTTGGGAAAAAACAAATGATCAAATGTGAGAAAAGTCTGAAAAGACTGGAAGAACCATCAGACCACGGTGCAGATCCAATTACTGTGGAGGAGACGGGGAAGAAGAGAAGCTCTTAGAATGCAGTGAAGTTCTAAAGTTTCAGCAAAGCTGTTAGACAGTCTTCAAGCAAAAGGTGGCCACTAGAGGAATGTGGGTCTCCAAGGAATGGACTTTCATTTGTATTGTTGTCATGTTCATTCACTAGTTGGGAACAATCTGTGGGAAGCGTGGCTTTGTCAAGAACACAACAATAGATTACAGAATACAGCAGCTGGTCTCTCAGTCAGTACATTTGCTTTAATTGGAGATTTTAAAGGTAATTTGTGGTGAGCAGCACAATAACATTCAACATGTGATGCATAGAAAACTATGGGTCAAAAAACACATCTTCAATTAATTTTCCACAGTCACAAATATATCCTTCACTGTCAAAGGGCAATTTTATATAGATACAGACCTAGACTAAACTGGATCAGCAGTTTATTCAGGTACTGAGTTAGACCATAAAAAAGCATTAGCTGAGGTGAAGTTAAAATATATTGCCAGAATAGAAAGATGGTTTCCCATTATGGAGGAGCCAAAAACAAACAACAAAAAAGGTAAAGATATGAGTTAAATAAAGTGCCTACCAGTATTTAGGAGCACAAGTATTGAAGTTGAAAGACAGAAATAGATGATAATTGAGTATGCAGAGCACTTTCTTTTTATAGGAAGGGAAAACAAACATTGTTACAAATACTTCATTTAGGGTTGAGAGTTTTCAAGGAAAGAAGGAAGAGTTTAACAAATTTTGAGTTTGAAAAGCAGTGACAACTGTGGCCTCTGGAGAGAGACAAAAATGTTAGGTTGGATGTAGCGAATTTTAACAGTATTTTTTTTTTATCAATACTGATAATAAATATGGTTTCCACTACTGGAAAATGGGGCAAAACAGGTACAATTTATGTCAAGCATGGATGGTCTATGGTCAGGAGAGGTGCAGCCCGCCTTTGGGTTTCCTGGTGTCTCCTTGGTTTCAGTGCATGGACCTCATATTTATGAGTACAATATGACAACATGTCAGATGCAGCACTAGCAAAGGTATTAAAAAGATTTTATAAGGCCCACAGGGACACAGTGGGGTTGTATTATGGTGCCAACAGAAAAGCTGGGCTTGGACTTAGTTTGTCAAATTTTACAACATGCAATATAAATGTGGCTTCTTCGATTTATACTCACACAGCCATCTCAAACATACCAGGAGCTCAGTGAAAGGAATGCTCTTATTCCCCAAAGAGGCTGTCTGCTTGCACTTCTGCTGGCAAAAGTAAAAGTGTGGGCAAGGTACTCATTATCCATCTTGGGATCTCCTGTACTGCTCTGTTGGAAATTACCTTTCTCAGATGTGTAGATGTTGTGGGATAAGATGGAGGGTACGAATAAGCTCTGTGAATTTCTTGGGCTGCTGCAGAATTCCAGGAACAATTATGAATCTGAGAAGCTATAATGGGTAGTTAACAGTAAATGTTTTAACGGTAGAAATGGTGCATGTTTAATGTTTTTAAAATGAAGCCTGTTGTACTAGTACAAATTCTCAATTTTGATTGTGATCATAATGTGTATATAAAATGTACCAATAAAATCAAATTTTAAAAATGAAGCCCGAACCAGGACTGTGTGAATTTACGTGCTTTTCAGGAAGAAGCAAGATGACTTTCAGTTTAGCCATTATATGCCTGAGTTCTGTTAGCTGTCCTGTCAGTTTGCATTCTTAATATGAAGAAACAACTTTTTTTCTCAGGACCACAGTTTCCAGATATATTGTCACTGGCGCAAGGATATGCCATGTGTCACTATAATCTTTCAAGGAAAGATTTTCAGAGAGGCAATTGCTACGGTTCAAGGAGGATTTCCACCAGTGTTTAGGTAGGAAAGTTGTGAGCACTGCTAAAACCATATGAAGACCATCAGGTACAGTCCACAAAACACCTACTAATATGGTAAGATAAGATTGTTTAAGAGAAACAGAAGGCTACAGTGAGTGTTCAGTTGGAAGGATAAGTAGATGTATAACAGGAAAAAAATGGCACTCAGTTTCTCAGGGTCCTGTGAGAGATAATGTATATAATTTCTACATGAATTGCTACTTATGTGCCAAGACTCCCTTTTTAATGAGTTGAGATATATTCTGAAAGAATAGGTATATATGATTAAGTAAGGAAGTGTTCATGTATGAGTATGTCCTCAAGGTACATTCATTTGACTAATGTGTTATGTATTGGTACAAACTCTCAATATTGAATGTGATCATAATGTGTATATAAAATACACCAATAAAATCAATGTTTTTAAAAAGTATTATGGCCTTGAATATGGTGTTGCTCATACTTTATCCTGGGATATTTTTCCACTCTTTAGAAAATTTCTACTCATTCTTTAAAGACTATTTCAAGATCTAACATTCATTAGTTGCAGAATAATCAGAAATCCCTGAATAGCAACAGCTAGATACGCAAATAAGATCAGGCAATCACATTAAGGTCAACTTCAAGCTTTTCATGTTTATGACAAAGTAAGAAAAAAAATATCTCCTAAAAGGCTGCAAGCCAACAGCCAGGGCATTTCATTGAATGAGTGGTAGAAAAACAGATTTGTCTCTATGTTTTGTGCAGCACAAGAATCAAATAATCTGAAATCCCACATATCTAATTTAGCTCAAGATAGAAAACATAAACAGAAGTATCCATGGTAAAAATAATCACTCAAAATAGATGCCTGAATATAAATATAAAAGTACTCTGGAATGGCTTAGTAAAAAGTTCCACTAAACTACTTCTAGGAAAGCAGACAAAAATTGAGAGGCAAAAATATCACTAGAACAGAGACTGAGTTAGCATCGGTGGGCTCTTGGAAAAGTAAATGGCACTGACTAGTGACCTCAAGCTGGCCGCTGGGAAAAGCATACTTCAGGAAGCTTCAGGCTAGGAGTGACAAGGGAGAGAAAGGATGTTGAGCCATACCGGAAAAGGCACTTTTCTGTTTTTTTCTTGTAAACATGAAAGAGTTGTATAACATTCTCACCACGCAGCATCTGCAAGGGATTCCTGCCTTTTCCCTCCACCCAAAGGCTGCTGAGTGCTGTGAGCCCAAGCACCACAGCGTTAGCAAGCTGGGAAGGTGCATTTTGTGAAGTGTGGACAGGGAGACACGGGCAAAGATCTGGACAGCGGCAGCGGAACCAGGGGCCAGAAGTAGCATGCTCAGCCACAACCACATAGAAAGTGAGTGCAGAGACGGAGGGAAGCCAAGATCTAGAAATGCTCTTTGGAAATCACTGAAAAACTGCTTAATGGCCCAAACACTGCATTCTCTCCCGTTTATCTCAATTGAGAGTATTGAATTCTTAAGACAAAGACAAAAATCTTTGACTACCCTATCCCCACAGGAACAAAATTAAAACTAGGCCGAGTGTGGCCTACAGAGGGGAGATGGGTTCAGAGGTTGTTCTAAATCCCCAAGCCCCTTTTACTTACTGGCTGGTAATTGAACAAATCATAAGGGCAGGGTGCTCATGCTCAGTGAGTTCCAAGTCTTGGCTGTGGACTGAGAAGAGTGAGGAAAAAAGGCACCTTCTGGACTTGGTGATGCTCTGAGCAGTGGGGAGGTACAGGAAAGAGCCTTCCACTTCACTGTACACATCAAAGCTTTATCACTCACGAGTGTACGGGTAAGGGCTAACTGGTCGAATTCAGATAGGACCAAAAGAGTACTTTAATTTTGTATTGTTCTAACTATGTGGGCTTACTCTTTTTGTTTTCCTCTTTCTTCCTTTCCTTCTTTTATTCTTTGCTCTCCTGTATTTTCCTTTTTGCCTTCAATTATTCACACACACACACACACACACACACACACACACATGGTATCTGTATCTATATGTGAAAGGAGAATAATAATTAATCAGTGCTTTAATATAAATAGTAACTTTCATTAGAAAGTCTAGGCAACGCTCACTGAAACTATGTACATAAGATTCAAGCACAAGTCTATTGTCAGCATACCCGTACCAGTAGATTCTCAATTTCTCACAGTTTCTCTCAATCTCCAGTTACATCTCTCTCTCTCTTTCTCTCTCTCTCTCTGCATCCCTTTTCTCACTCCCATATCCTTTTAAACTTCCTCTCCATTAGCCCTCCACCGAAACTTTGTTCAATTTCATTTTTCTTTCTTGTCATCTTTTTCACCTTTTCTTTTTTTCTGATCCTCTTCCTTCAACTCTTCCTTTGTACTTACTTCACCCTCCATATCTAGCCTGTAAATAATAACATATCACAGTCTTTATGGGTCACTATAAAAAGAGAGAACAAAGGGCAGATTGAACACAGAGTTGGAAAAGTAGGCAGAGCCTTGAGTAAGCTGCCTTGAAGGGTCCTGAAATTGGGCATGATGGGAGAAGTCAAATGTCTACTGCAAATGAGCAGGAAAAAAATCCTGGTAGTAAAGAATGACTTGCAGGATAGTAGAGTGATGCTCTTTGCAAATTCTCTCTCCTAAAGCAACAACAAAATTGGAAGAAATAACAAAACTACCCTTCCATATCCTTGGACATTGACTAGGACAAGTAAAAAATTGAGAAGTATTACTAAAAGAAGTTATTCAACCTCAGTGAGAAAAATGGACTCTGTAGTATTTTAGCATTAAACCACTTCTACACTACCCCTAGTTCCATGCCATGGAAGATGCGATACTAGATTTTTGATAAGGTACTGTAGATCTGTAAGTTTGTGCCTGTGCTAGAGAAACTGGAAAGTGCTTCAGTTACTTCCGAGTCCCTGGTCAAATGTAAGGTATTATGTAGGCAGAAAGTAACAGCTGGTTATAGCCAGAATGCTTGAATTTTGAATGTATTCCATAACCCAAACATTGATGTTCTTCTCCTTCATTTGTTCAAAGTGCTCAACCACAATATCTGAACAATCTTCAGATAACCATTAAGATAAAGTTTCAGGATGGTCCCTAGGAAACTAGCCTTCAAAACAAGCATAATAGAAATAGTTTAAAAAATAAGTAATTAGAGATATTAGTATCCACTCACTGTAGGAGAGGCCAGAATTTTCTTTGAGAAGACAGCCCCAGAGCACCATGTTCTAGAATGGCAGTGGCCTAAGGAAGTTGTTTCTCAGGACTGGGTTCAGAATGCGTAGTGATCCAGGCCCTTGACTGCTACATCCAAGAGCAAAGGAAGACTGACTATTGTTCTAGGTGACAGTAGACTTTGGTTGACATCATTCATGTGGTGTTAGTTTTAGGTGCATGCAGAAGGCAAGAATTGTGGAGTCAGGAAGGCGTCTGCCTAGATTTCAGAAGAAGGTCTGAAAAATAGAATACCCAGGAATTAACCTAACCAAGGAAATGAGGCCAGGCAGTGTGCTCCTCAGAGAATAGTATGTGAAGCTGAAGAGTGGAGTACAGTAGAAATCCCAGAAAGTTGGAGAATCCAGGAACATGGATGATTTGAGGAAAGCTGCAAGGAGTGAGCAAAGTGGCTCAAGAAAGAAATTATGGGAACTACAATTATCTGCAGTGCCTTTGGAGGAGTAGAACCCAAACCCTTTGGAGTTCACATCTTACCACAAAGTTGCCTTGGGCTCTGGACATGGAACTACAGGACTTAATGTTTGCCCTGATGGATTTTGCACTTGCTTTTGCTTCATTCCTTTCTAACTCCTTATTTATATCTTTTGGAGTGGTAATGTTTATTTTGTGTCAGTGTGCGTTGGAAATGTTTAACTTTCTTTTAATTTGTACAAGGGCTTGTAGCTAAGAGTTTGCCTTAAATCTCAGGGGAGACTTTAGACTTGAACTGTTCAGGAGAAACTGTTAGGACTTTGGTAACTCTTGGAGATGAAGTAAATGCCTTTTGCATAAAAGGATGTGCATGAGTCTTTGGTGGGGGCAGGGGTGAAATATTATTGCTTGTGTTTAAATGTCCTCCAGTGCCTTATATGGTCATAGATGTGGTTTTTTAGAGGTGGCTGGATCTAGAGTGTGTTATACTGGGATTAAGGATGTGATGCTGGGATTGATTCATGATGCAGTGCTAGAATTCAGAGTGCTCCACCTTGGATGTGAGTGCTACTCACCCTATAGGCAGTTAGCCTGGATAAAATATAAAGAACAGAAAAGAAAGTTGCAGTTTGTCACTTGCTGCTTTTCTGCCTTCTGCCCACCATGAACTGTTTCTCCTCTACAATGCCTCTCTGCCATGCCACCCTGCCTTGGAGCCAGACAGATATGAACTGTCATATCAGAACTGAAACCTCTACAATCTGTGAGCGGCAATAAACATTTCCTTCTTTAATTTTTAAAGGGTGTTGTATGTTTTGCGTCAGGAATGAAAAAAAAATAGGTAAGATAATACTACAAAGGATGAAAGACAAATATTTTCCTCTGTTGCTGAAATTATTAATCTAAAGTAGATTTTAAAAGATGATATACATGTTGAAATCCCAGAGCAATCAACAAAAGTCTAAATTATTATAAAATCATGACAGAGGATTAATATTATGTATAAGAAAATAGCTCTAACATTTTACAAAAGTAGTAAAGAATGGGAAGAAGCAGAAAAAACTTTCTTCTAAAATCAGGAACAAGATAAGGTTGTTCACTATCACCGTTCCTGTTCAATATAGTACTTGATACATTACCTAGAGTAGTCAGGCAAGAGAAAGAAATGCAAGGGGAATGGAAAGGAAGGGAAGAAGGTGAATTATCATTATTTGCAAATGACTTGATCCTCTATATAAAATAGCCAAAAAACCTTTCCCAAAGACTCCCAGAATTAATACTCATATTCAGTAATATAGTGGATACAAAGTGAATACTCAAACATCAATAGCATTCCTGTACACTAATAAACTCCCCAAGAAAGAAAATAGGGAAACAATTCCTCACACAATACCATCAAGAAAAATTAAATCCGTGGGAATTAACCTAACCAAGGAAGTGAATGATTTCTACAATGAAAATCACATTATTGCCTGTTTCTGGATAGCCAGAACCAATATAATCAAAACGGTAACATTTCCAAGACTGATATGCAGATTTCATGCTATCCCAATCAAAATACCAGTAGTATTCCTTACAGAACCAAAAAATACAATCCTAAAAACTCATACAGAACCAGAAGAGACCGAGAATAGCAAAAGCAATCTTTGATAACAAGCGTAAGGCAGAAATAATCTCAATTCTAGACCTCACCTTATACTACAAAGCTAAAGATATTAAAAGTAGCATGGTGCTGGCAAAAACAAACATAAAAACCCAGAGTGATGAATCAATGAAACAGCTACTGACCATTAGAGAAATGCAAATTAAAGCAATATCAAGATTCCATCTTACTCCAGAAAGAATTTCTATCTTCAAGAAATCAAATAGTAACAAATGCTTTCAAAGCTGTAAGAGTGAGGGGGCCGGGGAATTAGCTCAGTGGTTCCGGTGCCTGTCTTGCAAGCGCAAGGACCCGGGTTCGATTCCCCGGTAACCACATAACAATACTGGGTATGGAGACCCACACCCAGCAGCAACCAGTACCACATACCACAGTGCCGGGCGTGGTGGCTCACGCCTGTAATCCCAGCACTCAGGAGGCAGAGGCAGGAGGATTGTGATGTGAGTTTGAGGCTGAGCTCAGGGCCA
>PVIR01002327.1:18046-46298 GCA_004026965.1 Petromus typicus | reverse complement strand
GCTGTAAGAGTGAGGGGACTCTTCTTCATTGTTGGTAGGAGTGTAAACTAGTACAATTACTACAGAAATCAGTATGGAAATTCCTCAAAAAACTAAAATAAGAAATTCCATTTGACACATCTATTTCCTTTCTGCATATCTTCTCGAGAATTAAAGATATTATATTTCAGTGGTACATTCATATCCACGTAGATCTTCAGCATATGAGAAATGAACCAGGAGGCAGACAGTGGGGGAAGGAAGGGAGGGAAATGACATAGGAAGGGAGGGTGAGAATTGTGATATGCTGTGTACATATACCAAGTCCCTATAAAGAATGTAGTATTATATACTAAAAACCTACACAAAAATAAATATAGGAGAAGAGGATCAAGAGATGGTGGGAGTGTGAGGGAAGGGAGGCAGGGACAAAAGAATTCAGATGTATCATGTACATATGCCAACTTTGCACAATAAATATAATCATTATGTACTACAAACATGTATGAATAATGTTTTAAAGCAGTAAATAAGGAGAAAATGAACAAAAAAGCGAGGACATACTAAAAAGTGCATCCCTCTCCAGAAGAGTGAGCTCACTGGGTAAGAAACTAAATGGAAAGGGGGAAAAGCAAAAAATAAAAGAGCCAAAACCATGAAAATATCATGATGGGGCTAAATCAGTATATATAAGCTATAATGATTAACACCAATGTCTCCATGTGCCAATTAAAAGACTGGCAGAATGGATTAAGAAGTAAGATCCAACAATATGCCGTATAGAAGAAACACATCTAATTGAGAAAGAAATCCATAGACTGAAAGTAAAAGGATGGAAAACAATTCTCCATGTAGAGGAAACCATAAAAAAGCAGGAGTGGGTGTCACATTTGCAGAAACAGTTGATTTCAAACCAAAACTGATTAAGAGAGACAATGAAGGACACTACATCCTTGTTCAGGGAACAATCCAAGAGAAAGAAATGATATTCATAAATATTTATGCACCAAATTCTAGTGTGCCCAACTATGTAAAACAAATATTAATGGATATGAAAAGCCAGAGTAGCTCTAATACAGTAGTAGTAGGGGACTTTAATACCTTGCTGTCATAAATAGACACACCAACTGGGCAAAAATTAATAATTAAATATTTGAACTGAACCAACGTTTGAACAAATAGACTTAATAGATGCCTCAAATCAGAGTATACATTCTTCTCAGCTGGTCCCAGTTCATTCTCCAAACTAGACCACATAGTTCACAGAGCACGCTTAAGTAAATTCAAAGGAAATAAAGTTATCCCTATATACTGTCAGACAACAGTGTCTTGAATTGGACATCAATTGCAAAACAAATTTGAAGAACCTCACAAAGACATGGAAATTGAACAACACAATCCTGAGCAACCAAAAGGTCACTGAAAAAATTAAATAATTTTTACAATTAAATCATAATACTAATACAACATACAGGAATCTATAAGAAACAAGGAAAGCAGTTCTGTGAGGGAAATTAATAACAGTGAATGCCCATACTAGGAAAACAGAGGGAGCTCAAATAAAAAACATAATGCAAAACCTCAAACTACTTCAAAAAGAGGAACAAGATAAATGCAAAGCTTGCACAGGGAGGAAATTATAAGGGTAAGAACAGAAATAAATGCAATGAAAATTAAAAGAATACAAAAAAAATCAATGAATCAAAGAAATGTTTTTTTTAATTCAGATCTTTATTGGTAAATCATATATACACATCATAGTCACTTTCAGCATTGAGAATTTGTACCAGTATATGAAATGACACAATTTGATTCTCATTTTTTCCCCATTTCCCCTACCCACCCTACCCCCTATATACATAGGCTTTTCCCTTTTTTATTACCATCACATTCTTTTTTTGAAAGAATAAATAAAATTGACAAACACTTAGCCAACCTTATCAAAAAACAGGAAGAAAAATGCTCAAATCCATGCAATAAGGAATGAAAATAAAACATAAAAATCACCACAGATCTAGGAGAAATTCAAAGGATAATAAACATCTAATTTGAGAACTTGTACTACAATAAGATAGAAACACAGAAGAAATGGATAAATTCCTAGACACATATGAACTCCCAAAGTTGATTGACGGAGAAATAAAAATGTTAAAAACCCTAATATCAACTGAAAATGTAATTAAAAACCTATCAGCATGAAATGTCCTGGTCTTGAAGGCTTCACTACTAAATTCTACAAGAAATTTAGGGAAGACCTAATGTCACTACTTCTCAGACTCTTTAATGAAACTGAAAGGGACACAAGACTCCCAAATTCATTCCTTGATACAACTATTATCTTGATTCCAAAAGCAGAGAAAGATCAAACCAATCTACAGGCCAATTTGCTTCATGAACATTGATGTAAAAATCCTCAATAACATACTGGCAAATAGAATACAGAGGATCATCAAGAAGATCATATACCTTGACCAAGTTGGATTCATCCCAGGGATGCAAGGATGGTTCAACATATGTAAATAAATTTAAAAAAAACATAGTACACTATATTAACAGACTCAAGGACAAAAAACATATGGTCATCTCAATAGATGCTGAAAAAGCATTTGACAAAATCTAACACCCATTCATGTTCAAAACCCTACAGAAAATTGGAATAGGTGGACCCTATCTCAAACTAATAAAAGCTATTTATGAGAAATCAACAGCCAGCATCCTATTAAATGGTCGAACACTGAAAAATTTCACACTAAGATCAGGAACCAAGACAAAGATCTCCAGTCTCACGACTCTTGTTCAATATAATGCTGGAAACATTAGCCACAGCAATTAGACAAGAGAAAGAAATAAAAGGAATAAAGATAGGAAAGGAAGAAATTGTCATTATTTTCTGATGACATGATACTCTATAGAGGATCCTAAAAACTCAACCAAAAAAACTGCTAGATTTAATTTCCAAATTTGGTAGCATAGCTGGATACAAGGTCAATGCGCAAAAATCAATAGCCTTTGTATTCACAAATAACAGACTCACAGAGAAAGAAATCGAGGAGTCAATCCCTTTCACAACAGGATCCAAAAGAGAGAGAAATATCTAGGAATCAGTTTAACAAAGGATATGAAAGACCTCTACTCTGAAAACTACAGCACTCTGTAAAAGGAGATAGAAGATATCAGAAAATGGAAAGACATATCTTGCTCCTAGGTAGGAAGAACCAATATTATCAAAATGTGGCTATACTCCCACAACTACTGTAGAGATTCAACTCAACCCCAATTGAAATTCTAACAGTATATTTCACAGATATAGAGAAAAAAAATTCAAAAATTCATCTAGAACCACAAAAGACCTAGAATAGAGAAAACAATTCTAAGCAACAAAGACATTGTGAGGGGTATTAGGATCACCAACCTGAAACTATACTACAAAGCCACTGTGATAAAAACTACATGATACTGGCAAATTAACAGACCTGAAGATCAGTAAAAGAGATTAGAATATTCAGAAACAACTCCAGATACACTGAGTCAGCTCATCTTTGACAAAGGAGCCAAAAATCCTCCATGGAGGAAAGGTAGCCTCTTTAACAAATGGTGCTGGAAAAACTAGACTTTAACCTGCCAAAGACTAAAGCTTGACCTACCTCTTTCACCATGTACCAAGCTAAAAATCAAAGTGGATTAGAGGCCTAAATATTAAAACAGAAACCCTAAACCTGCTGCAAAACAGGTTAGGTAAAATTCTTGAAGACATTGGCTTATGGAAAGACTTCATGAACAAAACATCTATAGCACGAGAACTGGCAGAAGAAATCCTCAAATGGGACCTCATTCTATTAAAAAGCTTCTGCACAGCAAAGCAAACCACCAGCAGAGCAAAAAGGCAACCAACAATATGGGAAAGAATCTTCACCAGCTGTTTCTCAGACAAAGGGCTATTATCTAGGATATATAAAGAGCTTTAAAAAATCATCTCACCCAAATTTAAAGATCCAATTCAAAAATGGGCATATGAAATAAACAGACAGTTTTCAAAGGAAGAAGTAAGAGCAGCTAAGAAATATATGAAGAAATGTTCAGTATCACTGGTCATTCGAGAGAAATGGCCAGAAGACAACAATACTGAGATTTCACCTCGCTCTACAAAGAATGGCTGCTATCTCAGAATTAGCCAGCAACAGGGCTGGGGAGTTAACTCAGTGGTTCCGGCGCCTGTCTTACAAGTGCAAGGACCCGGGTTTGATCCCCGGTAACCACATACCATACTGGGTGTGGAGCAGCAACCAGTACCACATACCACAGTGCCGGGCGTGGTGGCTCACGCCTGTCATCCCAGCACTCGGGAGGCAGAGGCAGGAGGATTGCTGTGATGTGAGTTGGAGGCTGAGCTCAGGGCCAGCCTGAACCACAAAGCGAGATCCTGTCTCAAAAAATCTAAAATAAAATAAAATAAAATAAAATAAAATAAAATAAAAGAATTAGCCAGCAACAAATATTGGTGAGGCTGTGGAGAAAAAGGTACACTTCTATACTGTTGGGAGGTAGACTTGTACAATCCCTGTAGAAATTGGTGTGGGGATTTTTAAAAAACTAGGATTAGAGATCCCATTTGACTCAGTCATTCCGCTCCTAGGTATATGCACAAAAAAAAAAATTAGAAGATTCAATCACAGTGATATATGTACACCCATGCTTATAGCAGCTCAGTTTATGATAGCTAAATCTTGGAAATAACCCAAATGCCCATCAACTGTAGACTGGATAAAGATGGTGTGGTTTGTTTATAGAAAGGAGTACTATCTTGCCATAAAAAATGATAAGGACTGGAATATAGACTAATGGAACACAAATGAAATTGAGGCATAAACTTTTTTATTTATGGTCAAGTGCTTTTCAAAGAAAGTCTCAAGGCACTTCAGCAAGAAAAAGATAATTTTTCAATAAATGCTGTTAGGAAAATAGAATAATTATGCACAAAAAGATGAATTTAGACTGTTACTTTACAATATACAAAAGTAACTAAAAATGTATTCAAAACACAAATGAAAGAGACAACAATGTTAAATTTTTAAAAGAAAATATAGGAGAAAACCTTTATGATCTTGTATTTACCAAAAGGAAAAAAATGATAAACCGGACATCATAAAAATTCAATATGTTTGCACTTCAACACAGATAATTGACCATGCAATTAGGAATGGAGAAGATGAAATCACAACAGATACAGCAGAAACTCAGAGGACAGTCAAAATCTACTTCAAACATCTGTACTCTAATAAGATGGAAAATACAGAAGAAATGTACAGAGTCCTAGACACATATGAACTACCAAAGTTGAATGAAGAAGATATAAAAATTCTAAACACTCCAATATTAAATAGTGAAATTGAATATGTAATTAAAAACCTATCAACAATGAGAAGTCCTGGTCCTAAAGGTTTCACTGCTGAATTCTACAAGAAATTTAGGGAAGAGCTAATGTCATTGTTTCTCAAATTATTTAATGAAACTGAAAGGGACAGAAGACTCCCAAATTCATTCCTGGAAGCAACTATTACCTTGATTCCAAAAGAAGAGAAAGACCAAACCAAACTACAGGCCAGTCTCCCTAATGAACATTGATGCAAAAGTCCTCAATAACACACTGCCAAACAGAACACAGAGGATTGTCAAGAAGATCATACACCCTGACCAAATTGGATTTTTCCCAAGGATGCAAGACTGTTTCAACATACATAAATCAATAAATATAATACATTATAGTAACAAGTTTAAGGGAAAAAAAAACATGGTCATCTCAATAGATGCAGAAAGAGCATTTCACAAAATCCAACACCCATTCATGAACTAAAACCCTGCAGGAAACTGGAGTAGAAGGTCTTTATCTCAACCTGATAAAAGCTATCTACAAAAAGGCCAACAGCCAGCATCATACTAAGTGGCTAAAAACTGAAACTTTTCACACTAAAATCAGGAACAACACAAGGATGTCCACTACTACAACTCCTCTTCAGTAAAGTTCTGGAAATTTAGCCACAGCAATTAGACAAGAGAAAGAAAGAAAAGGATTAAAGATAGGTAAGGAGAAGTTAAGGTCTCACTATTTGATGATAACACCAGACTCTATATAAAAGATCTCCAACACTAAGCCAAAACACTGCTTGGCTTAATTCCCAAATTTGGGGCAGTAGCTAGATACAAGATCAACACTTAAAAACAAATTGGTTCTGAGACAGAAATAAAAGACTCACTGAGAAAAATTGGGGAAACAATTCCTTTCACAATAGCATCCAAAAAATCAACTATATAGGAATCAATCTATTACAATGGGTAAAAGACCTCTTCTTTGAAAAGTATAGTACTCTAAAAAAGGAGATTGAAGAGGATATCAAAAAATGGAAAGATATACCTAGTTTCTTGGTGGGAAAAACCAACAATGTCAAAATGGCTATACTCCCACAACTGCTACAGAGATTCAATGCAATCCCGATTGAAATCCTAACAGCATATTACACAGAACTAGAGAAAGCAATCCAAAAATTCATCTAGAATCAGAAGGACCTCGAATAATAAAAGTAATTCTAGCTAATAAAGACATGGCAGTGGTATCACAGTCCCCAGCTTGAAACTATACCATAAAATCACTGTGAAAAAACCCCCAGCATGGTACTGGCAAAGGAACAGACTCGCGGACTAACGAAACAGACTAGAAGACCCAGAAACAACCCTGGATTCTCTAAGCCACCTCATCTTTGACAAAGATGCCACTTTCAGTGGAGGAAAAACAGCCTCTTTAATAAATGGTGTTGGAATACTGGGTTTTAACCTGCCCAAGAATAAAACTAAACCTACATATTTCACCATGCACTAAAATGAAATTGAAGTGGATTAATGATCTAAATATTAAAACAGAAACACTAAACCTGCTGCAAGATAAGTTAGGTGGAACTCTTGTAGACATTTGCATAGGGAAAGACTTTTGAATAAAACCTTAGTAGTATGAGAACTAGCAGCAATAATCAACAAGTGGGATTTCATATTTAGAAGCTTCTGTACAGGAAGAGAAACCACGAATAGAGCAAAAAAAAAAAAAAAAAACACAAAAAAAACCCCTACAATGTGGGAAAAATCTTCACTAGCTGTTCCTCAGACAAAAGTGTACTATGTAGAATATACAAATAACTTTAAAAAATCAGATCCCCCAAATTTAAAGACCCAATTCAAAAGTGGGCATCTGCAATGAACAGATATTTTTCAGATGCAGGAGTTAAAGCAGCTAAGAATCATATGACAAAATGTTCAACAACACTGGTCATTTGAGAGATGGAAATGAAAACAACACTGAGATTTCATCTCACTTCACAAAGAAAGGCTGCTATTAAGAAATCAACCAATAATAAATGTTGGCAGGGCTATGGAGAAAAAGGAACCTTTCTCCGTGATTGGTGGGAATGTAGACTGGTGCAAGCAATGTGGAGACCAATTTGGAGATTCCTCAGAAACTTAAGAGTTAGATGTCTCATTAGACTCTGCTATTTCCTTCCTGAGTATATTCATGAAAGAATTAAAAGTATCATCCACAGTGATATATATACACCCATGTATAGAGCAGCACAGTTTGTAACAGTTAAATTTTGGAAAGAGTGCAAATGTCCATCAACTGGAGACCAGATAAAGAAGATGTGATTTTTTTTTCTAAAATGGAGTCTTACTCAGCCATAAAGGATTATAAATTAGAGGCATTTAGAGCTAAATTGATGCACTTTGAGGACGTACTCATAAGTGAAAGAAACAGGACACAGATGTGTAAATACCATATTGTTTCTTGGCAAGAAACTGCAGGTGTAAATTAGCTCCAAACATGTATGATAAGTATTGTGAGGTAGGAAGAAAATATTCAAAGGGAAAAGGGAAAGGGAGTCAGGGGAAAGCAAAGAAAATTTTGATCATAAAAACAAAAATCCAGAAATAAAGCTTATGTATATAGAGAGGTTGGGGGTTGTAGGGAGGGCAGGGGAATGGGAAAAAGTGAGAGTCAAGTTATATCATCTACAGCCACAAATTCTCAATATCGAAATGATCATAATGTATATATAAAATGTACCAATAAACTCAATTTTAAAAACACAGAATAAAATCAAGCAACAAAAGAGATTTATAGGTAAATGGACGCATCTTGAGGACATACTCATAAGTGCAATAAATAGGACACAGATGTGTAAATACCATATGGTTTCTCTAGTGTGAGAAACTAAAGGTGTAAATGAGGTCAAGGATGTCTGATAGGCCTTATGCAACTGGAAGAAAATGCTCAAAGGGAAAGAGGAATTCAGTGGGGTCTGGGGAAAGCAAAGCAAACATTTGATGGTAAAAAGGAATTAATATAAACAAAGCTTACATATATTGGAGTTGGAGGTTGAAGAAGGGAGGACAGAGGAACAGGAAAATATAAGAATCAAAATATATTACATAGAGGCACAAATTCTCCATGTTGAATGTGATCATAATGTATATAAAATGCACCAATAAAATTAATTAAAATAGATTATCAAAAAGATGCAAATACATGCCAAACATTGGAAGAAAATATTTTCAAAGAATTTATCTAGCAAATGACTTGTATCTAGAACACTGTATATATGTTACACTTAATTCTCAATAATAAAGAAGCAAATAGCCCAATTTAAAAATGTGCAAGGGCCTGGGATTTGGCTCAGTCATTCCATTTCCTGCAAGCACAAGGTCCTGTGTTCAATCTTCAGTATCAAATAAATAAATGAATGAATAAATGGGCAAAATATTGACTAGATATGTCCCCCAAAGAACATACACAAATGTCCAGCAATTATATTAAAAGGTGTTCAATTAGTCAATAAGGACATGCAAATGTAAACCATAATGCATACTACTAACACTTACGTGGCTGACCACATATATTTTTTTTATAAAAAGGGAAAATAACAGGTGAAAAAAGTATAGCATTAAGTGTAACATTAAGTATTATGATAAAGCCATATTCACTTCTTGTGCTTGTAAAAAGTGTTTTGGGTGCCATATAGTTGCCATTACCATTACCATCACTTACTGAATATAGAGGAATTAGAAGTTAGCGTTACAATTTTGGTCCATATTGCTTAAATAGTATTTCTTTGTAGAACTATCTCATGTAAAAGTAACTTTTAGTATCGTGTATACTATAATTTTTAGTATCGTGTATCCTGACAGGCAATAAAAAACTAAGATACAACTGTAGAAGACCACTATATACCAGTGAATTATGGATGTGTTTCTAAATATGAGAGCTCAAGCCTTCAATGAACAGATTGGAAGACAGAAATTTTCTTTCAATGATTAGTCAGACAATCACTCAACTCTTGTAACAGGAGATATTTGCTACCTGTATACAGTACTTTGTTCATTCAACACACAAAAATTTCATCAATCACTTAAAATCCTTAACTGTAGTGCATTCAAAAGAACCTTATTCAGAGTTGAAATTTGTTTAATGAATTGAATGAATGTCATTTGCAATAGTATTAAAAGGCTCTTCGCAGTTGTTTTCACAACAGAGGATTTCCTAACCCAACTTCCCTTACACCCTACTCTTTCACTTCCTAGGCAGCCTTGCTCTGCAGGGGCAGACAATGGGTAAAATCTGGGCAGACAACATCAGTGGATATGAGAACGAAAGAAATCAGTGCTGCAAAACTCTTGTAAAAGATGATTTGTCCTTTCATTCCATGGCTGAGCAATGTGAGGCACAGAGAAGATATAGACTAGCTGAAATACAGACACCAGGTGAGTGACAGATACAGGACTGGAAGGTCCGGCAGAGTTTGAAACTATGTACACTGCGTCTCAGTCCCAACGCCAGTTTGTTCCAGCTCTTCCTGAAAGCTGGGCCCCTCTAGCCTCACGCTGATCTCTAGACCCACCCTGTAACGCAACTGGCATAAACTGTGACTACAGCCCTGCGGCACTGCAGGAGCGTCCTCCTCCATCAGAATTAAGGTGAGTACATCCAATCTGAGTCTGAGTAGCCTGGGTAGGAAAGTGCCGCCACCAACGCGCTAGGCCCAAAAATGAGAGCTTCCGAAAACTCATCCATTCCACGCACCCGTGACACTCTTTCTTCCGACCCGTGGGGCGGAACCTACCTGTTCCGAGATCACGACTCCCAACTCCGCAAAGAGGACGGAAATACAAGCAAAGAAAGCCTTGATATATTAGCCCTGCGCGGCCTTTGCTTTTTCCACGGAAACTGTCGGCCTGCGCTCCCTCCCCCAGCCTGTGAGGGCCCCGCTGCGAGCCTGCAGGCCCCGCCCCGTTCCTTCCGGGCCTGTTCAGTGGGTGCCTTCCTTGCCTGATACCTATACTGCTTCCCGGGCATCTTAAAGATTTGGTTCCTAAAGGACTGGGTCTGGGAGATGCTTTATTTGGTGGCCTTCAATGAACAGATTGGAGGCACAGGCTCAGAAAGGAGAAAAGGCTGGTCTGTAATGCCACACTGCATGTAAAACCTCTGTAGCCTGTCTGCCTTTATCAGTGCTCCTCTGGAGCCTCCCGTTATGCTTTATTTATGGTGGTTTACTGAGGTTTGCTAGAACTAAAATTGCTTTAAGACTCTTTCACCACTTCCTGGAAGTTCATTATATTTCAAAAGGAAACAAAGTTCATGTATATGGGGGGGGGATAGGGTAGGTAGGGCTATGGGAAAAAATGAGAATTAAGTTGTGTCATATACTGGTACAAATTCTCATTGTTGAGTGCAATCATGATGTGTATATGTAATGTACCAATAAAGATTTTTAAAAAAAAGCACTAGCTTTGGGGTTCTCAAGTTGAGCACTTTGAATCCAAGATCCAGCTACAGTGCTAATATTAGAGGAAAAGGAATCATTAAAAATGAGCACCTTATGCATTTAAAAAGTGTACTGAAATAGTATGTTCTATGGAAGTTCAAGGTAAAAGAAAAGTACTGAGAACAAAAATAAAGAAGAAAATATAACGTGTAAATGTTGACAGTAGGATACTGTCAATACTTAATACTATCAATACTTAATACTACTGTACAATACTGTAGTTGTTAAAGCTGAAAAGTATTACTCTATTGTCAAAAAAGTAGTAAAGAAAATGGTTTGTACAAGTCCTAACTAACAAAAGCCTGAAGAGCCTTTACTACTATCTCACATGTTTAACATGAGATTCTTTCTGCCAAGAAAAAATGCTCTACCCATACGTTTTTATGTAGAAAATTGCTCAACATTTTTACTCAATTTAGTCATTACACTCATCTGCAGTTCCTTTACTTTGTTCCCAGATAAATGTGTATTCTCATTTTCCACGGGTCTGATATACCCAATAGATCCAGTATATGTCTCAAGTTTACCACTTATTCTGGATTGTAATTTCACCTTTAGCATGTTTCTGCCTTCCAGTAAACAAGTACTTCTTGAGAGCAGAAAATTTCTATTTTTCAATTTATTTTCCAAGTGCAAGGTGTAACATATGTAGACATTTAGTAAAGATTTATTAAGAGCTGTCTAGAACTAGTAAGTAGACAAAAAGTTATAGCCAGATTGTGAATTGATGTTAAGAAAAATAACTGAATAATGTGATTTTATTCTGGAAGGTATTAATTTATGCAAAACAATTAATGAGTGCTTACTGTATGTTAGATCTTGTAAGTAAATTCTCAGTAAGAACGATGGAGAAAAACCAGATATAATGGCATGCCTTTATAACTTTGTTTAAAAAACAAATAGTAGTTGACCAAGTAAATGAGAAAAGGAGAAATATTCCAAAGAGAGACTAGACCAACCCAACGGCCAGTAATAGGAAGGAGCATGACGGTACCAATTATAGTGAATAACATCAGTAGTGATGAGGGTCCATCAAAAGATACAAAGTACCCAGAAAGCAGTAAGGGATTGATAAAGCGTGATTGTTTAAGTGTCAAAAAACCCCCCAAAAACCCCAAAAAACTATCTGGCTTAGTAAGAGTAACCAATAATTATTAAACTTGCTTTATATGCCAAACCCTGGGCTAAGTATTTTATAACAAATATTTAAGGTAGATAATATTATTATCCTTACTATTAATAGGAGTCAACTGAGGTACAAGTTGGTTAAGCAATTTTTATCATGATTACAAAGCAGTTAAATTTAGACTTGAAATTCAAACTTCGATAATTTGGCCCTAGCACAGGAACTGATCAAGCACAAGTGAAAACTATAATAAACCGTGCTTTGAACTATGGACAATACATAAATTCTATATGTAGAAGTGTTTCAGTAAAAGTAGAGTCCAATATGTTGGACTCTAACACTGGTGCTCTAGGAATAAGACTTTGGCCTAGATATTGGTTAATATTAACATGGTAGTGCCTTTGTTGAGTGATACAATTTAGCAATGATGATTTCAACACAAGGCGTCAGGAGCAAGTCAGGGCAGAGAAGACAAAAAAAGTAGTTGCCCTGAGTACTAATTTTGTGGTGCATACCTGGAACTTTGAGCAAAGGACTTCATTTTTCTGACCCTACATTTCTTATTCTACAAATTGGCACAATAACGCTATCTCTCTTGGAAGACCATGATGATTAAATGAAATGTTTATAAAGTATCTGGCTATGTCTGGCACACAGTGCCAATGAATATTAGCTATTATGATGTTATTATATTTTAATGTCAAAAGAGAGAATGGATGAATATTTACAATCTGAGGAAGGTGACAGAAGATGTCAGACAAATACTGAATGGGTGATGGAACAAAGTCTATTTTCTCTTTGCATTAACTGTTCCCTTTTAATCCCTAATTTTATTTAGTAGTTAATGTTAATAACTAAGTGTTGTAATTGTTTACTGTTGGTTTGTGTGTGTGTGTGTGTGTGTGTGTGTGTGTGTGTGTGTGTGTGTGTTTGAAATAGCTTATATTGTGTATTGCAGACTCTATGGGAACTTAAAAGAATATATGTTAAATGAACTAATTACTGAATAAAGAATTAGGTACAGATTACTAGAAAATAAGTCAGAAACAAGAGTATCTGTGTTCTTTTGTGTTCCAGCTACATTAGTGTTCTTTTCTTCAAGCACACCAAGTTTGTCCCAGTTCTGCTTGCAAAATATAATCGGTGTATCCATTTGTCTTTACCTGCACTGCTAACAACCAGCCAGAACTTGACAGCTCTATGAGATACATTCACTCTCTATAGTTGTTCAGTTCTACCTTCATAGAGGAAAAGCCAGCAGATCCACAGACAATATATAAATTCTACATGTGGAGGTGTTTCAGTAAAAGTTTATTTACAAAAAAAGACAGCATCAAGATTTTGCTTGCGGATTATAATTTAATAACTCTCACTCTAGGCCACATTATCACTATCTTTTGCACGGACTGCTCTATTGAATGATAGGTAGGCATTATTATCTTTGGCTAAAACCTATATCTTTGTTTTATCAGCATTTTACTGAAGGCTTAATGCTTTCAAATGCTACTCATAAATTATTAAAAATAGTTAAAATTATTAAGTTTAATTTTGAACATTTATTCTGAAAAATAGTTTTTAAAAGCTTAAAACTTAAAAGAAAAACGTTAGATAAATTAAAGTTAGATATACGTGTCATCGAAATTTTTAAAAATTATCTGTTGTTTACTCATTTTTAAGTATTGTATTATTTTTTCTCTATTTTACTGATATATTTCAGATATAGTGATAATGATAACAGCCAACATAAGGAGTTTGAACCTGTATATGATATATCTTGCTGCTTCTTTTTTCCCCATCTTCCCCATTTTTTCCCATTGTCTCCCTTTAACCTGCCTTCACCTCTTCATTTATAAAAGCTTTATTTCCATTTTTTCTTCTAGTCTTTTTTTTTCTTGTGCTTTCTCCCCCCCCCACTTCTCCCTTGTTCCCTGTCGCATTTGGACATCTTCTCATTTCTCAGTTTCTACTGTACATTTTGGTCCTTTTTACACTTTCTGTTTCTCACAGCAGAGAAACTGCAATATTTGAACATGTGTGTCTGATTTATTGCATTTAAGAGTGTGGTGTCAAGGTCCATTTAACTAGAAATGTCTCCATCTTATCTTCCTTTATGGTAGAGTAACACTCCATTGTGTTTGTGTTTCATGTATATATGAAAAAGAAATCTTCTTTATCCATTCATTGGTTGATGGGCATTTGGACTATTTCCAAGATGCAGCTATTACAAACTTGCCAGTACCATGCTGTTTCAGTCACAGTAGTGCAAGTCAGGGATTGTGATGTCTCCTGCCTTGCCTTTGTTGCCAGAATTGCTTTTGCTATTCTAGGTTTCTTCTGGTTTTAAATGAATTTTAGGACAGTTTGCTCTAATTCTGTGAGATATGCTATTGGCATTTTGATCAAGATTGCATTAAATCTGTATGATAATTTTTGAAGTATGTTCATTTTCACTGTATTGGTTCTTCCTACTCAAGAACAAGGTATATCTTTCCATTTTCTTTTCTTATAAAATTGAATTCTTTATTGGTACATTTTACATATACATCATGATCACACTCAATATTGAGAACCTGTTTATTCCCTTTGATCTCCTTTTTCAGAGTATTGTAACTTTCAGTGTAAAGATCTTTTACTTCATTTGTTATATTGATTCCTAAATACCTCATTTTTGATGCCATTTTTCCTTTAGTGAATTTATTATCTGTATATAAGAATGCTATTGATTTTTGAGTGTTGACTTTGTATCCAGCTACCTCACTGGATTTGGATATTAAATCTAGAAGTCTTTTGGTGGAGATTTTAGGGTTTCTATATAGAGTATCATGTAATCCACAAATAATAATTTAACTTATTGCTTTCTGATCCTTATTCCTTTTATTATTTTTCTCTTGTTTAATTGCTCTAGCTGATGTTTCCAGAACTACATTGAATAAGAGTGGTAATAGTGAACATCTCTGTCTTACTCCTGATCTTACAGTGGAAGCTTTCACTTTTTTGTCCATTTAGCATAATGTTGGCTGTTAGTTTGTCACATTTTGGCTGAGGCTCAGTTGCTAATACTGATGAAGGCTTGGTTACTTTTTTTAAAAATTCAAGTCTTTATTGGTACGTTATGAATACACATCATCATCACATTTAACATTAAGAGTTTGTACCAGAGTATGACACGACTTGATTCTCGTTTTTCCCCTTCCCCCACCCACCCTGTAACCCCCACCTCCATATACATAAGTTGTTCCCTTTTTTGTTATTATCATTCTTTTTCCCCTCATTATTTACCCCTACACCCTCTTTCCTTTTAAATGTTTTCCATTTCACAATATCAACTACACATAGTACAACTCATTTACATCTTCATTTTCTCATACCAGAGAAAAGACATGATATTTACACATCTGTGAACTATTTATTTCGCTTATGAGGATGTACTCAAGGTACGTCCATTTGAGTATGAATGACTCAATCTTATCATTTTTAATGGCAGAGTAATACTCCATTCTATAAAAGAAATACATCTTTTCTATCCAGTCTCCAGTTGATGGACATTTTGGTTATTTCCAAGATTTAGCAATAACAAACTGAGCTGCTATGAACATGGATGCACATATGCCACTATGAGATGAATCTTTTAATTCTTTTGTGTATATACCTAGCAGAACAATGGCCAGATCAAATAGGACCTCTGATCCTAGCTTTTTGAGGAAATTCCACATTGATTTCCAGAGGTTGTATGAGTCTACATTCCCACCAGCAGTGGAGAAGGGTTCCTTTTTCTCCAAAGCCTCACCAACATGTGTTGCTGGCTAATTCTGAGGTAGCAGCCATTCTTTGTGGAGTGAGATGAAATCTCAGCGTTGTTTTCATCTGCATCTCTTGAATGACCAGTGATGTTGAGCACTTTCTCATATATTTCTTAGCTACTCTTACTTTTTCCTCTGAAAAGTATCTGTTCATTTCAAATGCCCATTTTTGAACTAGGTCTTTAAACTTGAGTGGGCTGATTTTTTTAAAGCTCTTTATATATTCTAGATAGTAGTAGCCCTTTGTCTGAGAAACAGCTGGTAAAGATTCTTTCCCGTATTGTTGGTTGCTTTTTTGCTCTGTTGGTGGTTTCCTTTGTTGTGCGGAAGATTTTTACTAGAATGAGATCCCATTTGTTGATTTCTTCTGCCAATTCTTGTGAAGGAGCCAAAAATCCTCCATGGAGGAAAGATAGCCTCTTTAACAAATGGTGCTGGAAAAACTGGACTTTAACCTGCCAAAAACTAAAGCTAGACCTATCTTTTTCACCATGTACAAAATTAAAATCAAAGTGGATTAGAGATCTAAATATTAAAACAGAACATTAAACCTACTACAAAACAGGTTAGGTAAAACTCTTGAAATCATTGGCTAAGGGAAAGACTTCCTGAACAACACCTTGCTTACTTTTCACAAGATTAAAGTTACTGCAGTAATATCCCTCTTAGCTATAGGGATACATTCTAAGATCGCTAGTGTATGTTTGAAAGCACAAGTAGTACCAAACTCTATCTTACTATGCTTTTTCCTCTATATAAATATCTATGATAAAGTATAAACTAGCCATAGTAAGAAATTTTAATAGTAATTAACAATAAGAACAGTTACAACAATATACTGTAATAAAAACTATTTAAAATTATGAAACTTTTGTTTCTGAATTTTTCATTGAATATTTTCAGCCCACATAGTTGACAGCAAATAACTGAAACTGTGGAAGAGGAAACTATAGGTAAGGAGGACAGTTGCATTCTCAAGGTAGGTTACAATTTGTTTTAAATTAAAGTTGCCCAGGGATGTGTGTTAGAGGTACAGCGCCTGCCTGGAAGGGGCTGGGGGCTAAATTCCTTCATTCCCCAGTACAAAAACAGTCAGGTTGTACTCTCTTACAGGCAGACACAGGTGTAGATCAAATTTCATTTTAACAATTCCTCCCTTTTGTCAGCCTCTCAATTTCAAAATCTTCAGCATTGATACTACTTTCTGTCATCACTGTAATGGGGCTTGTTTGGTCTTCATATAGAATTTATGATTCACAGGGTAAAATTAGCTGAATGATTCTTTATGTTTTTGTTATTCTAACTGCAGTGAGATTATCTAATACACAAAGGATGACTGTAAATGAAACTGAAGCATACTGCTTAATAGGAGTTGACATGAAGCAAACTGATCACAGTCAAATAATTCAAAGTTCAAACAATAAAGAGAATGCAACAGTATTAAAGCTCAATTGGTTGTAATCTTTGTTCAAGGAATGATGACAATTGAGGATCTTAGTTTATTGTGAAGTGGCCTGATTTAAAGAAGTACCCATTTTTGTATTTAACATACCCCATAACACAATTCATAGTAACCTGAAAACCCACTAAAGGAAACACAAAGGTTAAAAAAAAAAAAAACCCTGTGGCCGTGGCAAGCCTGTGATCTACCACTCAGAATGCTTGCAAACTAATTCTAACAGTGAACACATCTTGAAGTTTCTTCAGTGTATCCCATGGCTTTTTCTAGAAAAGACAGCAATATTAATCACTCTTTTATGTTTTTAAAGATGCTGGACAATTTAATCTTCAACAAATAAAAGTTATTGGGAAGGTCCTACTGCTCTTAATCTTCATTTAAGTATTAAAAAACTTCAATAAGGAAGAAATATACGTTGGAAGTAAGAAAGTTTTACTTTAGCAAAATTTCTTACATTTTGGAAAAATTTATTTAAAAATAAGTTGAAATCTCTTTCACTAGATTTATATAAAAATCTTGGATAATCATTATGATGGTTAATCTTGTTTGTCAATTGACTGACTTGTAACACACTTAGGAGCTAATTAAACCACAATTCTGGGTGTTTCTGGGTAGCCATTCTTTAAAACAAGCCTGCTGTGGGGGTAAAATGATGAGAAAGAAAATTGGAATGGAATTTCATTGAATAGCATATACACACCCTAATATGAACAAGAGGAGATCTAAAGCTGGGAAGTGTCCCATCAAATGTTTTGAACACAAATATTCTCATCTACCTTTTGGAAAATGGCCTCCACCTGTTTGAATGTCTGGGAGGTCCAATTGACTACAAAATCCAAGATTTTCCCACAATTTATGATTTGACTTTAAATCTGATAAAACTGTGACATAGTTCCATCAAGAGTGAGCTCCCAGTATTCACTGGAACCTCTTCTCAGTGAAAACTAACTTCATCTGTTTCGGGTTTTGGGTACTGATTTGGCTTCTCAATATGGCAGGTGTTATAGAAACTTTCATGCAAAGGTATCTGGAAGGCAGAAGTGAGCCCAGTCAAATAGCAAGATCTGAACAAGGGAAGAATGAGAGAGCAAACAAATTTCCACAGACCTTTAGTGGTGTTCAAGTAAATATCAGTTATATTTATCCACCCATTAGTCTGTATACCTCATGAATGAGGTCCAGTGAGAACCTTCTTTTTTCTGAAAGAGTAGTAATTACATTTAGTATAAAAGGATCTTATTAATTTAATCCAGTGACATCATATAAGCAATTATTCATATCCACATAATAGTTCCCAGGACTTAGGACTTTCAGAGATTTCATTTGTATAGATTTTCAATACCTGCCAATGATTAGCTTATTAAATGGAAAGGTCAAGGTACAAGTGAATGGAGGAAAGCAAGTCACAGTGATATACAAGGACAGCTTTTCACTCCTCCTTTGTAGTATCAGGATGACTCTCACTGGGACACTGGTTGTCAGAATTGTTTCCAGATTTGAAGCATTTGCCCACAAACTCACCAATTGATCTGTTTCTTTGTTAAAACATTATTTTTCCTAAAGCCATCTATAAATTTTTGTCACATGGATTTCACTGTATGGAAAAGGGAAAAGATTAGGAAAGTAGTTAAAAAGATGAGACTTTCATACTGGTAGAAAAGGTTTGACCTGTGACTATGGAAAATCTGTCCTTGTTAAAGATACTGTCTACTTCTGGGGAAAAATTCCGTAGCCACCTTTCCTTAAGGTCTTCAACACATGTATAGTCTCAGGAGTCTGGAGAAGTCTGTTTGAGTTAGGTGTGGATCCAAGACTTCAGACCATGAAACTTTGTTTTCTAGTGAATAGTGAGAAGAACTTTTATGGTCCCATACAATGGAGTCTAAGGACTTTCTTTTGCTGATGGTCATTTCTAGAAAAATCAATATGTGGGATCTAGATTGTCAGAGATTGGGTTGATGTCACATGAAGGGCCACCAAAGGCTTCTTTCACCTGCTGAAAATATGCTTTAGCATTAGAGTCTTGTATTGCTGAGTCACACTGAGAAACAGACATTGAGGGTGAATTAAATTCATCTAACTGTTTAGATACTATGTGCTGGAAATGTATCACTTGAGGATTTCATCATTTCACCAGAATTATTGTTTTCGTAAACCAAATAGTCATAAACCATTTCAGAAATTTTATAGCAGCTATGTAACCATTTTTCCATAATTTTTGTCATTTTATCTCTTCTAATATGAGTTGTGAAGTGCGGATACTTTAATATCAGGAGCTCTAAAGACTCACAAAAGGCCAGGTAACCATCCAGGCTCTCCATTAATTCATACTTAACAGTAGACTTACAGCCTCTTAAATACAAATTTTGTTTCTCTAATTTAAGTAGTTAACACTGTGTATTAAATGGGTAATTATAGGTAATCTGACTTGGATAAATCTCATAGAGTTTACTTAAATTGCACAGCTGAAATTTAGTACTATCTGATTTAGCATGAAGATCTGCCAAATCATTTCCTTTATATTTACCTAATTGTTCTGCTTGATGTTGTGGTGGTACTTTTATGAACATTTTTTTTCATTAGAGTTCTGGAAACTCTTACCCATTCCAGTGATATGATCATAAAGATATCAGAAACTTGCACTTGTCAGTATTCTTTCCATGAATCTCCCCAAAGGTGAAACATTCATGCAATCCCAGCACTCTGAGAGAATGAGGTAGAAGGACTGCAAATTCAAAGTCAGGCTAGGCAATTTAGCAACTTAGTGAGGCCCTGTCTCAAAATAAAGAATAGAAAAAGGTTGCAGGTATATCTCAATGTGATCTCAGTGATATACAAGGACAGCTTTTCACTCTTTCTTTGTGGTTTCAGGGTGTCTCTCAATGGGAACAAAAAGATACATTGGTGTTAGAAATGTGTCCAGATTTGGGGCAATGTGAAGGCCCCGAGTTCCATCTTGAGTATTGAAAAAATAAATGGTTATAGTTAGAGCTCTGATGAGAATTCATTACAATACTAATGCAATTTACAAAGAATATTGGCTATTTTGTTATAAATAACATTTTAAGACTCTAACTAGAGGGCTGGGGATTTAGCTCAGTGGCATTGTGCCTTCCTTACAAGCACAAGGTTGTGAGTTCAATTCCCAATACTTCCCCAAAAAAGATTATAACTAGAACTATGACTGATAGTGTTATACCAGGACTATTGAATTTCTATGAATTTCATGAAATTTCTGAAACACACATTAATAACAAATCCATCCAAATAAAACTCAAAAGAGTTTTTAGCATTATTAATTGATAGTTCATCCATAAAATTTAATATGCCAAATAAAATAAATTGGTTTATTATCTTTTTTCAAAGAGAAGTATATTTTAGAGGTGTTCCAGAACTTATCTGGAGAAATTCCAAGTTGATTCAAGGTCAAGAACATTATTTAATTTAGAATTTTACTTTAGAAATATTGTCAAAATTATCAAGGGTTTAAAAAATTTGATAAAAATAGAATCACAGATCATATGAGCAATAGTCATTCATTCATTTAACCAGAGTAACAAAAGACTTCACAGGCAAGTTCAGAAAGTTACATAGTTGTGGCAAAACCTTAGGTTTTCTTAATAAAGAAGACTTGGCTTTCTTAAGTGATCAAAACTTAATAAGGACAATATTAGACACATGAAATTATCTTGCTAAAATACACAATATTTGTTTGCTAGGCCAATTGTCTAAGAGGTAAAATAAAACCTCTTACAGTTTCTTCACAGCAATTTCTTAGTTAGCAGACTAATTCTCCAAGAAACTTCTCTCGTTTTAAAAGAGGATCAATTCTAGTTATGCACCCATGTTCTTTGATAGTAATGCTCAAGTTTTAGAAAAGCATGTTTTTCTCTTCTAACCTTAGTCTCATCACAATAAAATTCTTTTCATAAAACTCATCTTCCACAAACAATATGGTGCTTTATCATCTACTCAGTTTTTTTCTATACTTTTTTCTTTCTATATTAGAAAAACCACCTTATTTTGAGACAGAAATTACTTTTTCCTTAACAAAAAATAGAATAATGTCATATCTTACAGTTTTTCCTTATGAAAGCACATCTTGCCTTCCTTGTTTACTTGTGTGTAATTTCCCTTAATACTTCTAGAAACTTTAGTTACATATATTAATTACGATTCTTTAATCCTACTGACTTTAATTTCTCATGAACATTAGGTAGAAAAATCATTATGAGCTGTCACAATATTAATACATAGATTGACAAGTCTATAAATCATAATTTTTAGGCACTTTCTCATAGTATAGCTGGTCAAAGTGGAATAGACCATGTTTACTAATAGGCTTAAATATTTCTAATTTCTCCATAATAAGGAATTATAGAGGCAGCAAAACTTTATCTACATCCTGTTATGTTTTTCCTTTTATGGCTATGCCTGGGAATTAAACTGTACTCAACCTTAACTTTCCTTCTGGGTATAGGAGCAAAATATTGTACATGGGAAAATATTGATTTTATTTTACTTCTATTTTATTTTTAACAGCTATGCTTGGATTGATCAGACATTAAAAGTCTAGCTATCATTTTATTTTTCTTACTTGCAATTTTTTGTACTATCGAGCTATATCAAGTAAACCCAGATAAGAAAAGTTATGCATATATTTTGTATTTGATGCTGAAAACTAAATATGTGCCTATTTTAATCATCTCAACAATATTCTTATTTTCCAAGAATTACCTGCCACACCAACTTGAAAAGAAAGTTATTTAATTTTGTTTTTTAAGACAACACTTAACCATATAAGCACTTATTTTGTTAAAGTAAATTAAATAGAGCTCTTTTATTGTTTAATGTGTTAATATCATCAGTAGTTAAAAATGCTGCACACAAACATATGTATCTATCACACAAACGCTCATAAAGATGTACACAGAAACAAGTATTACAGATAAGAACAGATATTCATTTGAACACTTTAGCTATATGTCAGGTGTGTTCCTAGTCTCAGGATGGACACTTCTTATCTTGTATTATAGTCAGAGACTGCTTAATTCTTTATTCTTGTTTTCAAGATTAAATACAACTAGCCTGTTATTGTTAGGAATTTCAAAAAATGTGTTCTGGGGCATATTAAAATTCATGACAATGAGAAAGAGGCGGTGAGTAGGCAGAATATATAAGCAGCAAAAGTTTGAGAAGGGATTTTCCCATAAACTAAGTTCTCATAGGAGTAGTAGTATGGAATTGAGAAAGCAGAGATGACTAATTCTTACAAATGTATTTTTTGAAAATTGTCCAAGTGTCAATTAGATAGGTTTAGACATGGAAATCTTCAAACTTGATTTAAAATCCTCATCACAGAAATATTATTATTTCTTTTAGCAATTAGCTGATTATTTTCCCTGGAGTGAAGCCTTTTGGGGATATTCTGTATTGGAGAAATTGTCCAGACCCAAGAGAAATAAGCCCACTAGAAGGCTGTGGTAAAAATGGACAATTTATATTTCAGTGATCTGGCCATTTACAGTAAAGGCAGACGTCTTAGGGCACAAAAGTCATTTAGTTTGAGACCTCTTGATTTGGATTTTAAAATGTGTACAAGGAAGTTTCCTTGGTCCCAGCAGCTGTTGTAAAGATGTGTGTGTGTGTGTGTGTGTGTGTGTGTGTGTGTGTGTGTGTGTGTGCACATGTGTTTTACAGGGCATTGAACCTCTGACTTTTGAACTGAACTATATCCCTAGCTTTTTTCCTCTTTTTTCAAATAATTTTGAGACAGAGTCTTGCTAAGTTCTCCAGGCTGATCCTTAGACTTGTTACCACTGTTTCAGCACTAATGAATGTTCTGATCTTAAGTTTGTCACAGTCGGGAGTTTATAAATAATTCAAGATGAACTAGAGAATGATCTGCTCCTGTGAGATTCTTTCTGGCTTTGGGGCAAGAGCAGATAGCTCATTCACAGTCACTGGCTTGAGGTCAGGAACCATAGAATTCTTTCCAGCACTATGCCTCACTGGGCAGTGTCTAGCCCTAGGCTCTCTTGTTTCCTTTAGTGAGGAATTACTTGCTCTGTTTTGCTGTCTATGTTTGGGGAATAATTGAGGCTGGCAGTGTAATTGCTGCCACCATGAGCGTAATACTAGGTCACACTTGGAGTTTACAGCCTACTGAGACCAGTACAGCACAAGATGAGAGCCAAGGCCCACACAGCTGTAGCCTGCCTTCTGTGAGGACCTATTCATGGTCCAAGCTCTCTGCAGCTGATGAACTTTGATATAAATCAGAATAGAAGTCCATCCTACTGAGGTTATGGGTCTCTGTCCTCTATGGAGTACATCCAGAGGCACACAATTCAAGGCAGCATCTTGTGCTTACTTCCTTTATCCTTATTTTTAGAGAGAAATGTCTCTTGCTTATTGTTTTGGTTTCCATTAGGAATTATTTTTCCAAATAAAGATTAAAGCACATAATGAGTGTCAAGCATCTATCATAGGACATGGCATAAAATAGACACTTAGTGTCCTTAGTTGTGTGCAATAAATGCTCAATATGACTGATACAAACAAAAAAATTTCTCATAAGACTATATTGGGGATGACACTAGACTATCATTTCTATTTTTACAAAAATTTCAAAGTAGCATTAATATATGTAAGGAAACTATATTCAGGTATGAAACAACAGTCAGTCAGCCCATGACTATGGTCCTCAGGAGAACAAAAACTCAAAAATCAGTTACCTTCATCTGAAAAATATCTGTTTATTTCAGATGCCCACTTTTGAATTGGATCTTTAAATTTTGGCAGGGTCTGATTTTTTAAAAAGCTTTTATATATTCTAGATAGCAGACCTTTGTCTGAGGAACAGTTATTAATTTTTTTTCCCCCAAATTGCAGGTTGTCTAGTCACTCTGTACTTGATTTCTCTTGCTGTGCAGAAGCTTTTCAATAAGATGAGATCTCAGTTGTTGATTCTTTCTGCTAATTCCCGTGTTGCTGAGGTTTTGTTCATAAAGTCTTCTCCTATGCCAGTGTCTTTAAGAGTTCTATCTAACTTATATTGCAGCAGATTTCATGCTTCTGTTTTAATGTTCAGATTGTTAATCCACTTTGATTTCAGTTTAGTGCATGGTGAATGGTGTAGGTGTAGTTTTAATCTTGGGCAGTATCCAATTGGAGATGTGTTGCTGGTAGACAAAGGAGGCAGATAAAGCCCAGATTTGTGCTGGATCCAGGCACCAGCAAGCTGGCAGTAAGATGAGGGCAAGTTGCCAGCTCTGGGGTTTTCAGGTTCACAAAGATTCTGGCTAAATCTGGTCTCTGGTTGTGGGGACAAAGTTGGGTTGTCTAGCTTCTAACGTCCTGGGTATCTCTTGCTGGTCTGACCATGGCTTCCTGACCATGGCTATCTCCTGTGGTTGTCACTCACCCAGTCACTGTGGAAGTATGACACTGGGAGATCTGAGATAAAGCCAACCCATGGCTTCTCTCAGTCCCAGGTTCAGTTGGTCCCTCTTTAGGATGGTGTAGGACCAAGTACTCCCCCCAGGGGATATAAGCAAATGCTTAGACTGGAGTCACTCACCAGCTTTTGTAACATACAACATCAACTGGTCTGTTCCACTAGTTTATTTTTCCCCTCTGAAACTCTCTGTAGTCATTTTTTCACTGTGTCTTTGTTATTTAGTCTTTCTTTCTCACAAACCAGGAGCCAGAGCCAGGGAGAAAGCACAGATTGCCCCTTCCGTTTTCCATGTTATGTCTGTCTCTTCAGTTTCTCTGTAGGCTGCAGTTTTTCAGTCGTATCTTTCCTGGATTCCATGAATCCACATCCTTTTTTTTCCCCCATGTAGTTATTTTCCAGTATCTGGAATCTGAATCTTTGAGAGGCTTATTTCTTGTGGTTCACTGCTCTCCCAACTTCCCAGAAGTTCCCGTGTTTAAGTTTATAATAATCTGTTAACCAGTTATCTAAAGGAATTGTACAATAAGTTTACCATCAGCAATGTATAAGGACTTAAAATGATCCACAGACTCACCAACAATTTGTGATATTATTCTTTTAAGATTTATATACTGTATTTTAGTTTATGCAAAGTGTTCTATCTTTAATGCTTTGTTTTTCCTTCAGCTAATAGGTAAATGATATTGCATATCATTTTGCATTTATTGGTTACACAGATATTCTTTTGTAAGGTATATATTTAAGTCTTTTGTTCATTTATAAATTTGGTTTGTTGTGTACTTATGTATGTATGACTTTGAATAGTCCTAAATATGGTCTAGGTTTCTGATTTTACAATATAAATACATATATTATGACTGTTTTCTATTGTGTCTTGTTTTCATTTTTGTAGCATTCTTTCAATGTTGATAAACTGGCATCACTTTTTCCTTGTATGTTTAATGATTTTTTTTCTATTTTGGTAATAATTGCCTAATGTAAGATGATGAAGCTACTCTGTTTTGTTTTGTTTTTCCTTATGCTTTATGGTTATATAGTTTATATTCTGGTGTAGTATTCATCTAATTTAGTTCTGTGCAGTCTATAAACTAGGGTTTGGAGCTATTTTCTTCATTCAATAATGCAAGTGATTTTCTTTATTTTTAATGACTCTGGTGACTTTTTAAAAATTTAATTAAGATAATCAAGACATTGTGGTATTGGCAGAGGAATAAGCAATACATTTTGAATTTAAGTCAAGAAGTGCATAAAATCATGAATTATATTCTATTCACCATGTTATGTTAATTTTCCCATATTACTGCTACTTTATTTGAATCTTTCTTCTAGTGAAACAAATATTCTTCGCTTGGGCACTTTAAAAAGCAAGGTTTTAATTTTATTCCAATTTCATCGTTTGCCCATTCTTTTTGGGATTTTCCTTCATTTTGCTGTTCCCCTGCTTCCATAAGTTTTCTTCTTCCTGTATTAAACATTTCCTTTGCTTAAGTTCTTTCTCATAAAATAAGTTTGATTATCAGCATGTGTCAATAGGAAAATAAAAGTCTTTAAGAGTCTGAAGGCCAAGTTCCCAAATGATGTACTCTCCACTCTAGAAATCAAGATAATATCAGCCAAGGTTCCCTCATTCCAGTATGGCCACTGATTTTAGGGCTTCGCAGAATATTACCAGCAGTGACTGGCTCAACCTTTTCAGTATGAATGACTTCCTGGGCAAGAGACTCAATATCTAGGGCTCCAGAAAAGCATTGAAGAGGCTCTCTGTATTATCTCAGGACATCTGAGCATCCAACAGAGGCACTGTTTAATAAAGTAATGCATGGAACCCTCAGATGGGTGGTGTGGTACCTACTTCATACATTCACTGTGAACTTTAGCAGTCAAAGGCTACTCTCAAAGGACAGCTTAATGGTTCTCACTATAAAGTCAGTTTCTCTGGAATGTAAGAGCCACTCTTTCTTCACCAGGAATTAGGGTTGATAGATTCTTTTTTTTTTAAATTGATTTTATTGGTACATTTTATATACACATCATGATCACATCTGACATTGAGAATTTGTACCGGTATATGACACAACTTAATTATCATATTTTTCCATTACCCTGCCCACCCTACAACTCCCCAGCCCTTATACACATAAGTTTTGTTTCCTTTTTTACCATCAATTTTTTTCTTTCCATTCTTTACTTAACCCTATTCCTTTCCTTTTAAATATTTTCTATTTCACAATATCTATTATACATTTTAGAACTCATTTAAATCCTCAGTTTATCAGACCAGAGAAAAGGTATGTTATTTACACATCTGTGACCTATTTATTTCACTTATGCGTATGCCCTAAAGGTATGTCCATTTGAATATAAATAACTCAAACTTATTATTCTTTGTGGCAGAGTAATACTCCATTTTATAAAAGAACCATATCTTCTTTATCCAGTCTCCAGATGATAGACATTTGGGTTATTTCCAAGATTTGACTGTCACAAACTGAGGTGTTATAAATATGGGTGCAAATATGTCGCTGTGATATGAATCTTTTACCTTTTTCATGTATATACCTACAGGGGAATAGCAGGGTCAAAGGGCCCTCTAATCCTAGTTTTTTGAGGACTCTCTATACTGATCGTCACAGTGGTTGTATCAATCTACATTCCCACCAACAATGGAGAAGGTTTTCTTTCTCTCTGCAATCTTGCCAGCATTTGTTGCTGACTAATTCTGAGATACTTCTCCAGGTATACTAAGCCATTGCATCTTTGACAAAGGAGCCAAATATCTTAAACGGAGGAAAGACAGCCCTTTTAACAAATAGTGTCGGAAAAACTGGGTTTCAAACTGCCAAAGACTAAAGTTAGACCTATCTCTTTCACCATACTCTAAACTAAAATCAAAGTGGATTAGAGACCTAAATAGTAAAACAAGAACACTAATCCTGCTGCAAAAATGGTTAAATAGAACTCTTGGAGACCTTGGCTTAGGGAAATATTTTATGAACAAAACCTCTACAGCACGAGAACTGGCAGAAGAAATCAACAAGTGGGATCTCATCTTACTAAAAGCTTCTACCCAGCAAGAGAAACCACCAGCAGAGCAACAAGACAACTGACCATATGGGGAAGCATCTTCACCAGCTGTTTCTCAGACAAAACTCCGATGTTTCTTTGTTGGTTTTCTGTCATGATGATGTATCCATTGCTGAAAATGGGGTGTTCAAGTCCCTAAGTAGTATTGGAAATGATAAAGTTACATCAGGATTTCAAACTAGTCACAAAAATTTAATAATTCAATTCTGAATGTGTTTAAACCCAAAGTAAGAGGGCTGGGGATTTAGCTCAGTGGTTCTGGTGCCTGCCTGGCAAGTGCAAGGTCCTGAATTCGATCCCCAGTACCACACACCGCAGTGGTGGGCATGGTGGCTTACACCTGTAATCCCAGAACTAGGGAGACAGAGGCAGGAGGATTGCTGTGAGTTCAAGGCTAGCCTGGGATACATAGTGAGCTCAGGCCCAGTTTGAACTACAAAGTGAGACCCTATCTTAAAAAAAAAAAAAAAAAAAAAAGTA
>PVIR01002327.1:0-12237 GCA_004026965.1 Petromus typicus | reverse complement strand
TGACTACATTCCAATGACTTGCTTTTGGAAATAAAAAACCTAGATCAGATAAGCAATAAAGGGACATTTTCTGGGTTTTATTTATCCATTGAATGATTTCTAATGTATCTCTAGTCATCAATGATTTTTATAAAGTGATCCTTTATCCTTTTTACTTATCATTCTTCTATCCTTATGTTCTTATTCTTTCACATCACAAAATGTATTTTATTTTTTTCTTTGATGATCATCCTTTTATTTTATTTTATCAGTACATGTTTACAATACATAAAGTTTGCATTCATCTTAGGGAGTAGGTATGGGTTGGGATGGGAAGGGGAATAAAAAAAGAACCAATGGGCCGGGGAGTTAGCTCAGTGGTTCCGGCGCCTGTCTCGCAAGCGCAAGGACCCGGGTTCGATTCCCCGGTAACCACATACAATATTGGGTGTGGAGACCCACACCCAGCAGCAACCAGTACCACATACCACAGTGCCGGGCGTGGTGGCTCACGCCTGTAATCCCAGCACTCGGGAAGCAGAAGCAGGAGGATTGCTGTGATGTGAGTTTGAGGCTGAGCTCAGGGCCAGCCTGAACCACAAAGCGAGACCCTGTCTCCAAAAACCTAAAAAAAAAAAAAGAACCAAGATGCACAATTGATTTTAAATACTTATACTATTGTATTTATAAGTCATTTTTCATAAAACCTTTTAAAATTTGTCCTTCAACATTAAAGCAATTGAATTAAAACATTCCATTAAAACACTGAATAATTTAGAATGTACATTATTAGTCAAACCTAGATTGTAAGTTAATCTAGATTTCTATGAAAGTAAACTCAAATTGAAAAATCTCACCTTCTTGAAAAATAAATTATAAGCATGTTTGTAATCTTTATACTGGTATATTATCTGTTAATCACAGCACAGACTACAGTACTATTTCAACTAATGACTATACATGGTTAGTATTATAAATGTGCTCAGCTTTACACTTTGTGGTAACTAGGTCCATCCAATTCACTGCAGTAGACACAAGATCATACAGTCATAATGAAATTCATTAATAAATATTTTACACATTCAAACTGATATTACTAGTTTAAATAAAATCTTAAACCATGAAAAGATAAAAATTATACTACTACACATTCATATTTGCCAAACATAATTATTTCTAATATAAATATTATCATTAAAATATAGGTATTGACCTGAATAACTTTTGTTTTAAAAATATTTGGTATATGGGGCCGGGGATTTAGCTCAGTGATTCTGGCACCTGTCTTGCAAGCGCAAGGACTGGTCGATCCCCAGTTAACCACATAACAATACTGGGTGTGGAGACTCACGCCCAGCAGCAATCAGTACCACATACCACAGTGTCGGGCGTGGTGGCTCAAGCTTGTCATCCCAACACTCGGGAGGCAGAGGCAGGAGGATTGCTGTGATGTGAGAATGGCTGAGCTCAGGGCCAGCCTGAACTACAAAGTGAGACCCTGTCTCAAAAAAACAAAACAAAAAAAATTGGTATATTTTAGTTATATTTATCTTATTACTATCTTAATAATTGTCTTTCTACCATTAACTGTGTAAAACACATCTTTGCTTCTTTTCTCTCCTCTGACTTGTAGTGTTTTTTTTCTAGAATACAAAAACACTGAAACTTTCCCAACTCATACTGTGAGGACTGCATGACTTAGATAACACTCAACTAGAATGAAGCAAAGCAAAGTAGAGAAAAAAAACCCCACTTTACCATGGTTTAGTCTCACTAAAGTAGATTTTTGAAAAAATTAATACAATTTTAAACAACTGAAGCAATTAACGTATTATAAAATAATATGGCATGAGTAAGGAAAGTATGTTCAAACTCAGAGATAAATTCATTTTATTTATTAATATAAAGTCATAGGATTGTTTTTATAAATGATATTTGGTAAAACTATAGTCATTCTTGATAAATATTTCTTAGCACATTAGAACTAGAAGGAAAGTATTGAATTAGTTAAAAGATATAAAGTCAGCAATGTAACTACTACATGAGAATGGCCAATAGTTATTTACTATTACTACAAGGGATAAAAAGAAACGGTTCATTTCACAAGAATGTAAAAGGAGAAGTGGACCAATAAAGATTTGAATTTTTTTTTTAAGAGAAGTGGTTTTGAATTCAGATCTATCTTTGGTCCAGAACTTGTGTTCTTAATCTTAATGCCAGTGCAGTTTCTAATATCTACGAAAATTGTACTATCAAAAAGATGTGATCATGTAAATACTTTGAAATCTGTCTCTCCTCTCAAAATCTATTCGTATTTCTTAGTATTGACTTTGTTACTTGGCCTTGTCCAATTATTTCTACAAGTCAATTGAGTTCACACATGAACACATGTGTGTACATGTGTGCACACACTCATACACCACAAAAGTATATTTAGGAGAATTAGATTTTGCTTTGCTTCTGCTACTAAGTCTTTTTTTTGAGACAAGATCTCGCTTTGTAGTTCAGACTGGCTCTGAGCTCATTATGTAGCCCAAGTGAGCCTCGAACTCCCAGCAATCCTCCTGCCTCTTCCTCTGAGGTGCTGGGATTACAGGCGTGAGCCACCACAGCGACATTGTTGTATGTGGT
The DNA here is from genome assembly GCA_004026965.1 of Petromus typicus. Lineage (NCBI taxonomy): Eukaryota > Metazoa > Chordata > Mammalia > Rodentia > Petromuridae > Petromus > Petromus typicus. The sequence goes on along the minus strand of PVIR01002327.1, from coordinate 9,627 downwards.
CACAGGGGATTGAACTGGGGACCTTGTACTTGTAACGCTGACCCTGGAACAACTGAGCTAAATTTGCTACCCTGCCACTATGCTTTTTAAGCAAGTACCATTAATACTTCTTGGCTTCAGTACTGCCTTTTTTTGTAAAGTGAAATGTTAGGATAATAAATCCCATTTGTTTGCATTTATTTATACTTAAATTTTTTATATGAGCTATCTCTTTTAATATTATAATAAACCAAAGGTACTTTTTTTTTTTTTACAACTTATGTTCAGGAAGGCAGAGGGACTTGGCTAAGTAGACCCAGTTCTTCTATTGCAATATTCTTCTATTGCAATATTTTTCTATATCACCATACTGATCTTCTATTGCAATATTTTTTCTATATCACCATACTGGTCTTTTAAAACTTTCCTGTGACTAGATATACTGCTTATCTTCAAACATAATTCCCTGAGGAAAGCTGTACCAATTACTACAATTCATGATCTTTCCTTGTCCTCAACATGGGCTCAAAGCAACATTTTCCTTGCATGTAAAATACCTGGCACATGATGTATCATTTACTTCTTGCTAGACCACTGTAATCTCAATTTATGAGGCTTTAGAAGGTGCTAAGACAACTTTCTGGGCCTTGATGTTGGATTTTAGGAATGATGAGAAAGCTGGGATCTTGGTACTGCAAATATAGAACAGATAAGGAGACAATGAGTCTGGAAAAGGAAAACAGTTACTAATGCGAACCTGTTTTTCTTTCAGGCTGCTCATTATTTAAACAGTTATGATTAGGCCTGGTAATATTTTTGTTAATCATCCTCCTCTGAGTCATTCTGATCTCTGAGGCAAAGAGTCAGTTTCCTTCTGAAGGAAAGTCATTGTTTCTTTCAGAGTCTGGGGCATGGGAATATATTAAGAGTTGGTATTTGGGTTTGATGAGGAAGCAGAAAAGACTTGCCAAAGGGTAGGACAAAATCATTGTCTTCTTATGACTGTTATCCCAAGTGTTTACAATTATCCAAGTATTTCATCTCAACATTTGTTTTGAACATATATCCATCATGTTTCATCTGTTTATCTACCTATCTACATGTCTATCTACCACACTGTGCTCTGATACCCAAATGCAAATATAAAGCATTAAGTCACTTTCTATTTTAAGGTTTCATGCATGAGACCAATACACAGTAATGGGTATGATACTCTTTTAAACTTACTAGATGTATATTACATCATTTTCTTCTTCATTCACTAGATATGCAGTAGATTTGAAAAGCTGCTGGTATTGTTCCTGTGAAATCTTTCCTAGTATTTTCTAAAGGGGATACTGCAGTGAGAGAGAGATTTCTGGCAAAAGTTTGTTAAAACTGCTGCCAGAGTATAAAATTGGCCAAGGTTTCTTTGGTGCCCTTCCAAACTCGCTGGCTCACAAATCTTCAATGCCTTTACTTTGTCCTAAGCTTTACAAATCCTCCTCGTATAGCATCTCAGCCATATCTGTCTTACTTAGGCAGTTCCCGCTTAGAGTTTTCTGTTTAGTCTTTTTCTACTTGAGATGTATCTATATTCTTTCTTTAGAATGCTTTGAAATTGGGGCCGGGGATTTAGCTAAGTGGTTCCGGCGCCTGTCTTCCAAGTACAAGGACCTGGGTTCGATCCCGGTAACCACATACCATACTGGGCGTGGAAACTCACGCCCAGCAGCAACCAGTACCACACACCACAGTGCCGGGCGTGGTGGCTCATGCCTGTCATCCCAGCACTCGGGAGGCAGAGGCAGGAGGATTGCTGTGATGTGAGTTTGAGGCTGAGTTCGGGCCAGCCTGAACTACAAAGTGAGGCCCTGTATCAAACAAACAAACAAAACAAAACAAAAACAAGAATGCTTTGAAATTGGCGACACTAATTCTCTAGAGATACTCACTGATTTGGGAAACAATAGAGGGCAGCCTACTTTGCCTCTGGTCAATTCCACTATCAGTTCATAAAGACTGGGATTTCTCCTTCATGTACCAAAACTTTAGAATTCCAGTCTACTCACTTGTCTTTTTGGTAATTTTTTTCTGTGTCACATTCCACAGCAGCTATATTTATTTTGCTTAAATTATAGAGTTAATACATATTTTACTAATATGAGTGCTACATTTTAGGAGGAATCCTAGACCGATTTCTAGTGACAACTCTGACATTTACATGGCAATTCATTCATCATAGTGGAAAAGAACACAGAGTTTATTCTGGATGGTGATTCTCAATCTTTTCACATCATGATACAAACAGAAATTATTAATTTACAGATATTGTTGGGATAGAGAGGTAAGTCTTTCTGCAGCTAGAAGCAAACCTGAAGGTTCCAGCTACCTAAAGCTCTGTCTGGTCATTATGAGAGCTGAAGGACTCAATGTCTTATTACACACTTATATTCCATTTGTGGGAATCAGTGACAAGAACAATGAATCAACTTGGGGGCTTATGAGATTTTTTTTCAATCTTTCTATCATTCTTTCATATTGAAGATGGATTTCCTGTCCCGTATCTTTCCATTCTCTGCTTGAACCACTCTAGTGGTTGGAAGCCCACTGTCCATGAAGAAAAGAAGTCTATTCCATTGGTTAACTATAGTGATTATATACTTTTACTTATTATGACTCTAATATTGCCTCTGGAAACAAATCACATTACTTCATGTAGAATTTGGTCAGAAAAAAACTTAACATTTTAATACATTCCTTCCTTTGTGTACTGCACTTTTATTGCTTTTAAATGAGATCTTACTAGCTTTTTCAGTAGCTAAACACTGTTGACTTTTATATTTACTGTCAACCAAGTACCTTAAGTATCTTTCCCCTATGAAATTTTTAAACCAAGTTACTCCATGCTATGTATTTAAGGGATTTTCCCATTCTTGCTAACACTTTTAAAAAATATCAAATCAGTTTCATCTCTCTTTATCTATCAGTAAAAATATTGAATTAGCTTCTATTCCAGTGATCAATATTTCTTGGTCACTTTTTATTTGTTTAACAAAATATCTGTGGCTTCTGCCCTTGTGGAATATATAACCAATTCACCAAACAGAATTATTTGGGTTTAATTAGTTGTGAGCTTATACAATTTTATTGTTGCCTTTTTATTCTTTTCATATTATTTGTCAAATACCTGAATTGTTTATCCAGATACACTATGTTAACAGCATTCACCTTATGTACTACTACAGTAAACTTATGCAGGAAGCTCAACACATTTGTGAATAGGTATGAAATAGTAAGTTGGAAACTTAGCTGTAGCTTGCCAGTAAGTATACAAGAAGAATTTGTGGAGACGTGTAGAGACCTATTTAAAGAGAAACGATTCAAAGGAAGCCATTTACTGATAATGTTGTTACACACTGTTTTCTATTCATTGCATTTTTAATTTAGTTTTGTGCCAAAGCGCATAATATGCAAAATATGATATTTAGGGAAAAATAAAGATTCTTACTTCCATATAACAGATATTTCTAGCCATACCACATATCAAAAAAGGTGCTTATATTAACTTATTTGGGGACTTCTGTTGTATGGAAAAATCAGCATGGAATTAGCAATAGATAAGTGAATTATTCTGTCAAAACTAGCTGACAGTCATACATATTACTTCCTGGTGATCACTATTTCTTTTTCTTATCATCAATAATTCTTTTTTGTAAACAATTAAAAGTCCTGACTAAATTATATATTGAAATTATATTTTATAAATTCTGAAAATTGCCCTTATTCTTTTGAAATAGATTCTATTTTATAATCTCTTTCTTTGAGTACTTTTCCTGTTTTCTTTTTTTAAATCTTTATGGGTACATTATAAATACATATCATCATCATTGCATTCAACATTGAGGGTTTGTACCAGAATATGATACCACTTGATTCTCATTTTTTCCCCTTTCTCCCCCAACCCCTAAATGCATAATCTTTGTTTCCTTTTTTCTTTATTATTACCACATTCATTTTCCCCTCATTATTTATCCCTACACTCTCTTCCCTTTTAGATATTTTCTATTTCACAATATCAACTATACATGTTACAACTCATTTACAACTTCATTTTCTCATACCAGAGAAAAGATATATTTACACATTGGTGACCTGTTTATTCGCCTATGAGTATGTCCTCAAGGTACATCCATTTGAGTATGAATGATGCAATCTTATCATTTTTAATGGCAGAGTAATACTCCATTCTAGAAAAGAACCACATCTTCTTTGCCAAGTCTCCAGTTGATGGACATTTGGGTTGTTTCCAAGAGTTAGCAATCAGAAACTGAGCTGCTATAAACATGGGTGCACATATATCGCTGTGAAATGAATCTTTTAATTTCTTTGTGTATATACCTAGCAGAGGAATAGCAGGGTCAAATGGTACTTCTAATTATAGTGTTTTGATGAATTTCCACAGAGGTTGTATGAGTCTACATTCCCACCAACAGTGGAAAAGGGTTCCTTCTTCTCCCATAGCCTCGCCAACATTTGTTTCTGGCTGATTCTGAAATAGCAGCCATTCTTTGTGGAGAGAGATGAAATCTCAGTGTTGTTTTCATCTGCATCTCTTGAATGACCAGCGATGTTGAGCATTTCTGTCTCAGTGAGTGTTATTCTTATACGAGACAGTTATTAATTGTTGAGTGTTGACCTTGTATCCAGCTATTTTATTGTAGTTAGTTATCAAGTCTGGAAGTCTCTTCATGGAGTTTTTGGCGTCTTCCATATAGAATATCGTGTCATCTGCAAACAAAGACACTTTGTCTTCTTCATTTCCTATCTTTATTCCTTTCTCTTGTCTAACTGCTGTCGCTAATGTTTCTAGAACTAGACTGAACAGGAGTGGCGATAGTGGATATACTTGCTAATTATTTTAATGTGAAAAATTTCAGCTTTTTAAAAATCATTTAGTATTATGTTGGTTCTTTCATAGATGTCTTTTATTCAGTTCAATTAAGGACTATCCCGATTTTTCTATAGGTTTTTATTTTGTGCCTAATGGATACTGGATTTTGTTGAACGCTTTATTTTGCCTTTATTGAGATGATCATATGGTTTTTGCCCTTGTCTCTGTTCATATATTGTACTATATTTATTTATTTATAAATGTTGAATAACTCTTGAATTCCTGGGATGAACTGTACTTGGTTAGGGGTAGGATCTTCTTAATGAACTCTCTTTCCTGTTAGCCAGCACCATATTGAGGATTTTTGCATCAATGTTTGTTGGGGAGATTGGCTTGTAGGTGTTTTTTTTATTGTTTTTTTTTTTTTCTCTGCTTTTGGAATAAAGATAATGCTTGCTTCCAGGAATGAATTTGGTGATACCACTTTCTTTTCAATTTCATTAAAGAGTTTAAGAAGTGGTAACATCAGCTCTTCTCTAAATTTCTTGTAGAATTCAGCAATGAAGCTATGAAGACCTGGGCTTTTCTTTATTGGTAAGTTTTTAATTACATTTTCAATTTCATTGGCTGATATTGAGTTGTTTAGAATCTTTGTATCTGCTTGGCTTAACTTTCATAATTCATTTGTATCTAGGAATCTGTTCATTTCTTCTGTGTTTTCCATCTTACTGGAATATAGATTCTCAAGGTAAGTAATAATGATCGTTTGGATTGCTGCTGATCTATTGTAATATCACCCTTTTCATTCATAATTACATGGATTTCAGTCATTTCTTTCCTTTTTTGATAAGGTTGGCTAAGGGCTTGTGAATTTTATTTACTATTTCAAAGAAACAACTCTTCAATTCATTGATTTTTTTGGTATCATTCTCTTAGTCTCCATTGCATTGATTTCTGCTTTGATCATTATAACTTCTTCGTGTTTATGAGCTTTGGGTTTGTCTTTTTCTTTTTCTAGAAGCTTGAAGTTTGGCATTAGATTGTTTATTTGTTCATTCCGTTTTCCTAATATGGGGGATTCACTGCTATGAATTTCCCTCGTAGAACTAATTTAATTGTGTCCCATAATCTTGGTGTGTTACATTGGCATTATCATTTACTAATAAAAACTGTCTCATTTCTTTGGTCTAACTTCTTCTGTGACTTGTTTGCTGTTCAGGAGTGTGTTGTTCAATTTCCATGTGTTTGTGAAGTTCTTGTGGTTTCTTTTGATCTTCGATTTCATTGCCCTATAGTCTGACATTATACAAGAAATAATAATTTAAATTCCTTTTTTTTTTTGGCAGTAGCAGGGATCAACCTCAGGACCTTATGCTGGGAAGGCAGGCAGTGGTACCACTGAGTAAACCCCCAGCCCTCAATTCCTTTGCATGTACTTAAACAAGTTCTATGAGCTAGCATGTGGTCTATTTTAGAGAATGACCTATGTGCAACTGAGAAGAATTTGTATTCTGTTTTGTGTGGTAGAGCACTCTATAGTCATCTACTAACTCTATTTATTCAAAGATTTAGCTCAGTTGTACTACTTTGTTGTTGATTTTTTTGTCTAGTTGATCTATTTGTGACAGCTAGGCATTGAGGTTCCCCACTACTACTGTGTTAGTGATTATTTGATTTTTTTTTTCATGTTCATTAGTATTTGTTTTATATAGTTGGGTGCACTAGTATTTGGTGCATATATATTTATGATTGTCATTTCTTCTTCCTGGATTATTCCCTTTACAAGTATAAAGTGACTTTTGTCTCTCTTAACTAGTTTTGGTTGGAAATCCACCTTATCTGCAAATAGAATAGCTACCTCTACCTTTTTTTCTGGTATCCTGTGACATGGATTGTAGTTTTCCATCCTTTGACTTTCAGTCTATTTTTTTTTTTTTTTGAATTAAGTGTGCTTCTTATATGCAGCATGTTGTTGGATCTTGGTCCTTGATTCATTATGCCAGTCTATTTCTTTTGATTGGTGAAATGAGACTATTAACATTGATGGATATTACTGAAATGTATTGACTTATCTTTGTCATAATATTTTCTTCTTGTTGGTGCTTGTATTTATTTTTAAATTTTCATTCCCTTTATTTTCTTGCCTTATAATGTGCTATTTTCTCTAGATCTTTTCAATATTATCTTTTTCTTTGATTTTTTTCTAGTTTGGTTATGATATGACTAAGAAAATTTTCTTTATATTCTGCTTGAAATTTTCTCAAAGTGAAAAAATATAACTGCAACCAAATTTGAAAAACTTTTAGTTATAATTTCTTTTCTATTTTTGCTTCATTTATCTGTTTTGTGTTGTACTTCAATTATGCATATGTTAATAATTTTGATATTATCCTACACATTTCTGAAAGTACGTTCATTTTTCCAATAATTTATCTTTCTCTTTTTCAGATTTCATAATTTATATCGGTCTACATTTAAATTTTCTTTATTCTATCATAATTCTTTTTTTAAAACATGAACTTTTTTATTGAAATCTTTATTGGTACATTACATATACACATCATGATTGCACTCCACCATGGGAATTTATACCAGTAGAAGACACAACTTAATTCTTATTTTTTCCCATAGCCCTACCCACCCTACCACCCCCCCATATACATAAAATTTGTTTCCTTTCTTTCTTGTTACAATTTCATTATTTTTCCCCCTTCACCCTATTTCACTTTGAGTATTTTCTATTTCACAATATATAACATACAATTCTAGAACTCATTTACATCTTTATTTTCTCACACAAGAGAAAAGACGTGATATTTACCTATCTGTGACCTATTTATTTCACTTATGAGGATATCCTCAAGGTATGTCCATTTAAGTATAAATGATTCAAACTTATCATTTTTTATGGCAGAGTAATACTCCATTCTGTAGAAGAACCACAGCTGCTTTTTTATCCAGTCTTCAGTTGATGGACATTTGGGTTGTTTAAAGGCACAATAAAGGTTATATTCTAGATAATGGTTTCTTGGCATTCATGTTGCAAGTAACAGTTGAGAGATGAGAAAATTAGTTATGTTGGAATTATGTTTAAATTTTAAAACATTTTGCATTACCAAAATACCTATTAAGTTTAGCATATTCATTGAGCTATCTTTAATATTTCTTCTAAGAAACTAGTAATGTTTGAATTGTTGATAAAAATTTCTATACAGAACCTACTTCTGCTGTCCATTAAAAAAATACTTTCTATTGTATTAAATAATAACTCAAAATAAATTATCACTCTGAAAACTTGCTTTACTCTAATTCTGGCTAGATGAAGCACTCTAGGTTTGACTGTGGACTATTCCTCTAAAACTGCCATTGCTTCTAGTTTTTTTTCTTTTCATAATTCTTTTTTTAAAACTATCTTCAAGACCTTGTGTTTGCTAGGCAGGTACAGTGCCACTGAACTAAAACACTGGTCCTGCTAATGTAGTTTCATTATTGTATTTTTGTTTCTTGTCTCTTTTTCCACTGAGATTTTCTATTTTCATTCATTTCTAGGATAATTGTTTATTCAGTTAATAAACAGTTGCAGGAGCTTCTTTTTGCAATAATTCTAACATCCAGAATATCTCAGAGTTGGCCTGTTTATTTGTATTTTCTGTTGAGAATTGATTACATTTTCTTGGTTGGTGTATGTCCAATAATTTTATATTATAACCTGGATATTATAAACATAATGTTGGGAGGGTTCTGAGTTCTTTAGCATTTATCTGAAGAACATTGATTTTTTTTTTTGTCTCAGAAATTGAAACAAGCAATGTACTCTTTTGCTAGTTTCTTTTCAGAACTTTTACTGCCTTGCTCTCCTTTCATTTATACTTTAATATTTTTGAGATGTAAGGTTTTTTAAAATTTCATCTGAAATTAGTAGTTGTCATTTGTGGGATAATTGATTTATAAAGAATTTATGCTGCCATATCTGAGGTAAAGCTTCCTTTTTTATTATTTAAAAGTAAATTTTATGTCTTAAAATTCTTTTGTAGTTTATCCCTAAGAAACTGATGTGAGTTTAATTAATCAACTTAGGCGGGAGCACATGTGTGTGTGAGTGTGTGTGTGTGTGTGTGTGTGTGTGTGTGTGTGTGTGTGTCTTGTTTGCAGATAACTAGATTAGTTGGGGAAAAAATCCTAATTAAGCCTTTTGGTTATTTTTAAAAATTGACTTTATTAGTGAAATTTATACATACAATATTTAACATTGAAAACTTGTACCTATATTATGACATATTGATTCTCATTTCTTCCTCTTCCCCTGCCCTTCTTACAATATTACTACTATATACATTAGCTTTGTTTCCTTTTTCTTTTACTATCACGTTTTTTCTTTCCCTTCTTTACTTTCCCCTACCCACCTTTTCCCTTTGCCTTGTGAATATTTTCTTTCTATTTCACATTACTTACCATACATTTTGGCATTCATTTACACATTTAGTTTTTCATGCAAGAGAAAATATACAGTGCTCACACATCTGTGTCCTATTTATTTCACTTACGAGTATGGCATTGAGGTACATCCACTTAAGTATTAATGACTCAAATTTATCGTTCTTCATGGCTGAGTAATATTGCATTGTATAGAAAATCCACTTCTTCTTTATCTAGTGCCCTGCTGACTGGCATTTTGGCTGTTTCCAAGTTATACCAATCACAAACTGAGCTGTTATAAACATGGGTGCACATAGATCTCTGTTGTGTGATTCTTTTAATTCTGTCATATATAAATG
>PVIR01002326.1:17794-95618 GCA_004026965.1 Petromus typicus | reverse complement strand
TTTTTGTGTCACATTAAATTTAAATCTCAATTTAAACATACTATCAAATTCCTTGTAGTGTCATCTGCAATCCTAATTAACAAATATTTTAACTATCTACATGAATGACTAGTTCAATTATTATGTTAGCCAAGTCAGTTAAATCACTGAAATTGAGCTAAAACTGTTGTTAGTGGAAAATATATTTACATTAATATATGCTTTTTAGAGGCAGGAATTTAGCTCAGTGGTTCTGGTGCCTGCCTTGCAAGTGCAAGGGCCTGGGCTCAGTCCCCTGTAACCACATACAACAATGCAGTGCATGGAAACTCACACCCACCAGCAATCAGAACTATATACCACAATACCAGGCATGATGGCTCATGCCTGTAATCCTAGCACTTGGGAGGCAGAGGCAGGAGGATTGCTGTGAGTTCAAGGCTGAGCTCAGGGCCAGCCTGAACAACTGCAAAGCTAGACCCTGTCTAAAAAAAATATATATATATGTATATATATGTGTGTGTGTATATATATATATATATATATATATATATATATATATATATATATATGGTAGGTAATTTCTATTTGACTACATATAAACTAATTTTATTATCATGAGACATAATTAATATGAAATTATAATCTTATAAATGTGTGCCTAATTATTTTGACTCATATACCTAAAAGTCTGTATATTTGAAAGCTTTCGTAATCTTATAAAGTAAACATTTATTTCAACAAATCTCTTGGGACTCACAAATAGTGTGGTGGTGACTCAATTGTTTTCTAACATGTATCACTTAAATGACAACTAACAGGTAAGCTGGGCTCAGAAAATAAAAATACATTTGATTCTGCAACAATCTCATAACTTTAATTAGATTCCTTATTCTTCTAATAGAGCTAAGTATTACAAAAGTCATATTATATAGTCAGTGCGTTAGAATATTGTCTTGGATTATGTACATAAGGACACAGGCATAGCACACTGTTGAGTGGGAGAAGAGAATCCTGGGCAGTTGAAGGACTCTGGTAGGGGATTCATTTTCCCTGCTTGGTTCTTCGCATTGGACAGACACCTGAATCACTGCTGTTGGTATACCACCTCGCCATAGACACTCCCTTGAAAAAGAAATATAAACTGCTGAGTACAAAACAAAGTACTCAGCATCATTGGCCATTGGAGAAATGAAAATAAAAACAACGCTGAGATTTCATTTTACTACAGTAAAAATGGCTACTATCAAGAACTCAAAAACAAACAAATGCTGGCAAAGTTGTGTGGGAGAGAAGGAGCAACAATTGTTACATAATTGGTAGGAATATAAACAAGTATAACCAGTATGGAAATCAGTATGGAGATGCCTCAAAAAACTCAAACTAGAAATTCCACTCAACCCAGCTATTACCCTTCTAGGTATCTCATCATAAGTTATCATACTGTAGCGATGCATACATACCTATGTTTACAGCAGCATAATTCACAATGACTAAATGATAGAAATAGCCTATATTCTTATCAACAGATGAAAAGTTAAAGAAAATGTGTGTATGCATATACACATTATACACACACAAATATATATATGTATATATATGTATATATACATATACATATATGTATATATGTATACATATATGTACACATACATGTATGTATATATGTATACATATATGTATATATATGTATATATATATATATACATACATACAGAATGGAGTAGTACTCAGCCAAAAAAGGAAGACAAATTTGAGTAATTCTTAGAAAAAAATGAATGGAGCTTGAGACTATAATGCTAAATGAAATGAATAAGACATGGAAAGCTAAATATCACATGATTCCTTTTATGTGAGAAACCTGAAATTTAAATAGTTTAAAGAGCAAAATCAGTGATGGAGCAAAACAGGGCAGTAGACTTCAGATGGGGATGGGATGATAGAAGAAGGGGGAGAGAGAAGAGGAGAAGAGGAAGTAAAATGATCAAGATGTGATATATACATCTATTTACATAGGCATATAATTTATCCAAAATAAATGCAATTATTATGTATCATAAATGCATATTAATAACAATTTTTAAAAGTAACACTTGATAACTTTATCAATAGCTTCCTTCTGAACATTTTTCAATCTGTATCAATTTCCACATCCTATGAAAGTTTAAAAAATGATAACTTTTGTGAGAAAAAAATCTTCTTCATATATGGTAAAACTCATTTTTCTTCATAATTTTAAGGAGTTGATAGATTTCTTCCTGTTATGAGGTGAATAGATCCCTAAACCTTAGTATCTGTGAGTGTAATATTCACGAATATAATATTGCAGTGGACATGAATCCAATATAATCCCTCCTAAAAAGAAAGGAAGCAAAGTGAGATCCAGACCCGGGAGTGCCACATGACAAATGAGGTGGAGACTGAAGTAAGTTATCTATAAGTCATGCAGCACCAAAGATCTCTCTCTGATCGCAAGTCTCTTGATATCCATCAAAGATTTTTTAAAATGCATCATTGGTTAGAAAGTGACAGGAATGGGACAGAATGAAGAAAGAAAAAATGATTTCCTGGGAAGAGTCAAGGAGGCAAAGGCCAGAGCACACAGGCTTGGAGGGCTGGGCTGGCATCTTCCAATTTTCAGACAGTGAGACCACAGTCTGGGGTGAGAGCGGGAGGCTACCAGTGGGCTCTGAAAACAGAGCATAGAGAATTACAGTATTAGCAGATCTTGGAACCTAATAGTACTTCCCCTGCTTTGTTATGAACTTACTCTATATGGGAAACCCCCTTTTCTCGCCAATTTCTTCCTTTGGGAATAGAGTATATAATTTATATCTGCTCCTTCCTACCATCTTGGAAGCAGATACTTTCCTGTCCAGCTTTCATAGTTCCACCAATGGAGAGAAATTTTGTTTCAGGGTCGATCAAATTAAAAGTTTCATAGTTTACTTAGATGATTTGGATGACGAGGTTTCAGAATTTTAGGGTTAATTATATTAGTTAATATTATCAATTTAAAATTGAGTTGAACTAGGCTGGATCTTGGGGTATATAAAAATGGAGTTAACATATTTTATACATAGGAGAGCAAAAGTCAGTTTTTCCTAGGTTAATTTGTATCCCCCCGAAAAGATGTATTAAAGTTCTAACATCCCCTACACGTGATAGTGACTTTATATGAAAATAACTTCTCTACAGATAATAATCAAAATTTTGAGGTAGCCTCTAATACAATATGACTGGTATCCTTACATTAAAAAGGAACATGATGTAATGAACACAGCACACATGTCATGTGCATGTAGAACTGGTCATTAGAATTTACAAACCCAAACATGACAGTGGTTGTGGCACATCTGCAGAAGAGAGACGTAGAATAAATTTTCCTCCATTGTCCTGACAATAACTAATATTGCTAACATCACGACTTTGAGATTCTTGCATCCAGAATTCAGACCATCATTTTCTTGTTTTATGCCACCTAACTTGTGGTACTTCATTTCAGTAGGGCTGGCACACTAATAAATTCACCCTTAAGTCCCATCTATGATATTTAGCAGTTTATGAAACTAGCCCTCTCCCACTAGGAAGTATTTACTCCTGAGCCAGACCTAGTGGCCAAATGCCTTGATACAAGATAATGCAAAGAGGTCAAATATTTTAATGATCAAAGACCAAACTGTAACCCCAAACCCACTTATTTATCACTTTGTGTAACACTGCAATTAAACTTGAATACCAAAGTTTTAGTTTAGAAAAAACAATGCATATATTACCATCTTTCATCTCCAAAGTAAAACACAATAATATGTATGCTGTAGGTGCACCACCATTGGAATGCATATTTTTCTCAAATCTCTGTTACTTAAACTAGATAATATTATGTCCTTTAAGAAATTTGTATAATTTAATGAAGTACAGAAAAATGTGTTTTGAAAATGGGGCAAACTAACAGCAGACTTTCATTTCAGTATGTCCATTCTCCATCTGACTAACCTTTGTTTACTGATTAATGTGTTTCTCTGTCTTCTCCATGAGCATAGCACTGAATAATAAATTTACAGCTGACTCACCATTTAATGGATATTCAAGTATACTCTTTTAAAAATTCTAAATAAAAAATTACCCCAGTAAAATAAACTGTAAGGGATGAGCAAAAATCCTTTTACCTACTAAACTCTTAGTATGAGTACATATATCTTAATCACTTTCTTATGGCTGACACATAATAACTTAACCAACACCCATAACTTTGTTCTGTTTTATTTTTTATTGTTTATTGGTACATTTTATATATACATTATGATCACACTGAACATTGGGAACTTATACCAGTTATTTTATTTTTATATGCTTCTTTGCTCTTTTTAAATTTGATTTTATTTCTACATTTTATATACACATTATCACAGTCAACATTGAGAATTTGTACCAATCAATGACTTGATTCTCATTTTCCCCATTTCCCTCCCTTCCCAAATTCCCCACCCCTATATACATAAGCTTTGTTCCCTTTTTTTAATCATCATTTTTTTTCTTTCCAACACTCACAATTTTAGAAAAGGAAAGATTTATTGATTCAAGTTGTAGAAGTTTCAGTCTCAGTCAAGAAGGACAGCATGAAAGAGGGGAATGTCAAAGGAGGCTTGCTCATAGCATGACATCAGGAAGCAGACAGGAATCGAGGGAGGAGGGAGAGTAGCTTCTGTCAGGCCACACTTCCAATGACCGCCTCCCTTTTTCAGCCAGACTTCATCTTCCAAAACACATTTAGCCATAAAGGAATCAGTGGACTCATCCATTGCTCAGTATCTACCCCATTAATCCAATAACCTCTCCAAATCTCCACTGATGAGCTCATGAGGCTTGGTGGGAGGAACATCTGGATATAAACCATAACAATCACTTATACTTTCAGTGGAATTTTAGAATCTCCTAAATGTATGTTTGAATGTGTTTCATGAATTCCATTTCTTTCCTATGCTGGGGTTTCATGGTTTTCATTATAATCTTGAACTCCTCTATGCTTTCAGTCTTTATCTGTTCTAGAGTTATTAAACATATCTTTAATTATAGTCACCATCCCTGTAGTTATCTGAGGAAGTATTTCTGATCGCATTTTTTCCCCAGAGCCTCTTTCATCTGTTTCATTATCTCCATTTACCGGATCAGGAAATCCAGATGTTTGACTTTCAATTTGTTCCACCTCATTGCCCCCTAGATTTGCCTTTGGTGAGTTGGAAGTTTGTATCTTGTTTAGATATCTTTTCATTTTTATTTATTTGTTGTTGATGTTTTTGGCTTAATTTCTGGTTTGATATTTGTATGTTACTTATTGCAAGTATCTAGTATTTAGAACTCTTAGGAAATACTTCCTCTTCAGAGGTGTCTTCCAGGTATAGCTGGTGTTTGGGTTTTGAACCTGTAATAATCCATAGGTAATCTCAGTCTCAGTATACCAAGTAGGACAACTGAATGGAACAATCACGTCATCTTAGCTTAGCTCAGAACAGGCCAAAGTAAATAAACAGCATCAACAGTAGCATCAAAGACAGCCTTAAAAATAAAAAAATATGGTAAGCATTAACCTGTCACCTTTATATGAAGTAGACCTGTTATTTATCAAAATCAAGGACCGATTAGAAATACTTTTACAGTAAATAAACCCACATAGCTAATTTACCCACCAGAAGAATATTTAGAAGAAATTGGGAAGGAGAGGGAAAGGTTAGAAGTAGGAATAGAAGATCCATGAAGGTCATGAAAATCTGGTAAAGACAGTAAGAAAAGAAAAGAAGGCTAGAACTAAAACAAGAACAGAACAAACTTAGGGCAAAAGGAAGACGAGAAACTGTATTTGTACTCCTACAGAAATAAGAACATTCAAGACAAAACAAAGCAGGAGACAAACCAGGACAAGAAAGGAAAGAAATTAAGATGAAGCAGGTGGGAGAGAAGAAGAGGAGAACTAAGAGAAGGAAAGAGAAGAGAAGAAAAGAGGAGAGAAGAGGATAACAGAGCCAAACAGAACAGAACAGAAAAAAGAAAAGAATAGAATAGAATAGAAAAGAAAACATTCCTTTCAATGCATGTCTCTACTGTTGACTGTGGACAACATGTGCAACAGTGTGCAGTCCCTTATCGATCTCAGTGCGTTAGCCATAATTCACTGAGAGTCAAGCTGGTTTCTGGATGTAAGACCAGAAGTGAGCTTGCTAATCTCCTGTGGGTTTCAACTCCGCCTGGTTATGAGGCAGATTTAAGCTGCTACTTCTCCATAGCAAGTCAAGTTCTGGTAGGAGGCGCTGATCTCAACCACTCACCAACTGCTGGAGTCCATTACATCTTTATTTCAGTGTCACTCTTTGCTCTTCTGGGGGGTTTCATTACTCAACAAGCCTCAGAGAGGGCTTCTCTCTGCTCATCACTTTGCCGTCTTCCGGAGCTCAGAACAGTGGTCTTTCTGCTCTCCACCACTGTCTGGATCTGGTCATCACTCTCACTGGCGGTCCACAGCTGATGGCACTGAACGGTGGTCCCATTGGTCATGGCACATATAGGCAGTCCTGATGGTGAAGGTCCATGTGAAAGATCCCACTGGTGATCTAAATCATAGCTACTTCAGTTTGTTAACCCGGATTTATGTCTGTCTCCCACACTCATACATTTTTGAAATGTGGAAAATACATAAACTTAAAGATATATGGGTGCATAAGTCAAAAATCAAACAATATGGGCCAGAGTTTAAGATTATTTTAAAATCAAAATGGCTACAGAGAATTCACAATATAGAGACAGGTTTCACAGTCTTCAAGAAATAATGAAAAAGAAGCAATTGTTTCCATTAAATTTATTTTCATTTTTCACTCTATCAGAACATATACTATTTTATGAAGCAGGAGTTAGGAGTCTATCTTAGGAAATATTTCTTTCTTCCTTTTGTACAATGGTAAAAATTCATTTTAGCTGGACATAAAGTAAAAATATAAATATTAATTTTATAATATCATTCATACATCAAGTATTTTCTTGGTATCTACAATGTGTCTGGCACCAATCTAAACAATGAAAGTACAAAGACAAATTTGATATGATGTCTTTCTTCCAGGGATTTTGCTGATAGGGAAATACACAGAAATAACAGTTGCTGTATATGACTCATCTGATCCAACTAAGAATGGTGGCCAAGAGTATGGAGAGTGTTCTATAGGAAAGAGTAATTAAATTGAATCTTAAAACTGGCAAGTGAATTCCAGGGCAATGTGATAGCATAAGCTAAAACTGGTAAGAAATATGTGCTATATGAAACATTCTAAATTTATTAGTTGTTTACTTGAAATTAAGATTAACCAAGTGTCCTGTATTTACATTTTCTAAATTTAGTACATCTGTATATGAATAACTGAAAGTATTTCTGCGTTGTTGAACATCAATTGTAAGAACAGTTTTTTAAAATGATGCTGGAATGGAAGGAAGAAGTCAAATTGTGAAAAACTAGGTTTGCCAAATCAGGCTGGCACTTGCTCTCCCTTCTCAGGAAGGTAGTGTGCCGCTGGCAAGTTGGCTTATTTTTAAACAGGAAAAGAGACTGTCCAATAAAATGACAATGAATAGCATGATATGGGTGAAAAAGCAAAATTTAAGTGTAGAGCACTTTCCCTTGGAGAGATGAGACATTCATATATTAAGTAAAACTAAATCATTCATGGATTATAAAGGTTGTAGCATATGTCCATCTTTAATAAGCATAAAAATGGATTATTGAGAGTTTAGTGTGCTAAATATGGGTGTAAGCAATTTATATATTATTGCTAATAGATTTCAAGAAGTTTCCTTAGATTAGATATGTGGGCATTTCCATTTTAAAACACTGAGATAATTAAAACCCAGAAATGGTATTTAAACTTTACACAAGACAGAAATTTTTCAAGTGTACATTGAACAATCTTATATTGTGTATATCATATTATATAAAATAAATGCCATGTATATGCATAAATAATACACAAGTACATCATACACACACACACACACACACACATAAATGTGGAGAGAGCAGCATGAAAATCCTTAAACCAAGGTCTACTTTAATTACATTTTGTCATTGTCAAAGTAATCATCTGAAATCTCATCATATAGTTCATGATTTATATTGCACAATCTTTTTAGAAGGGAATGGTGTAACAAGAACTCCTCCCTTTCTGAACAGGAATACAGTTAAATAACCAATGTATTTTTTTTATCTTATATCTGTTAACCTTCCCAGATGTGAGCAATAGAATCTCAGAGTTGAAAACTACTTCAAAGTTAATCAAGCCCATCTTCTTCTCCTGAGTAAAACCCCTCTCTGACATCCCTGACATGTGGATTTACAGTCCCTGTTCAAATACCTACAGTGACTAGGAAGACAAATGGCTTCTATTTTACTGTGGAACAGCACTAGTAGATCTATGCTGAACCATACTTGTGAAATAACAAATTGCTATTTAAAGAGTTTTTCTAGGTTTACTTTTAAGTCTTTGGGCTTGTTCCTATTCATAAAATTTCTCTTCTGCTGTTTCTTTGTACAATTTGTATTATGGTTTTAAAATATGTCCACATTATTGTTTTGCTGGGGGTTGTGGCATATGTTCTAATTCCAGCACTTGGAAGGCTGAGGCAGGAGGATTGCCAAGAGAGTCTAGGCTACATAGTAAGACCATGTCTCAAATACATAAATAAATAAGTAAATAAATAAATAAACGAAATATGTCCACATATTCTTTTTATTTGATTTTATTAGCACTTTTTATATAAACACTATGATCACACTCAATGCTGAGAATTTTTAACCAATATATGACATGACTTACTTCTCTTATTTCTTCTTTCCCTGCCCACCCTATATCTCCCCACCTCCATATACGTAAGCTTTGTTCCCTCTTTTCCTTTTTTTATCATCACATTTTTGCTTTCCTCTTTTTATTTACCTCTACATCCCTTTTCCATTTGAATATTTTCTATTTCACAATATCTATCATACATTCTAGAACTCACATCTTCAGTTTCACATACGAGATACAATACTTATATGTTTGTCAACTATTTATTTCACTTATGACTATGTTCTCAAGGTACAACCATTTGCATATAAAAGACTCAAATTTATCATTGTCTATGGCTGAACGGTATTCAGTTTTATAGAAAAACCACATCTTCTTTATCCAGACTGCTATTGTTGGGAATTTTGGTTGTTTCCAAGATTCAGCTATCACAAACTGAGCTGCTATAAACATAGATGCACATATGTCACTGTGACAGAAATCTTTTAATTATTCTGTTTATATACCTAGCAGGGGAATAACAGGGTCAAATGAGACCTCTAATCTTAGTTTTTTGAGGAATCTCCACGCTACTCTCCATAGTGATTATATCTGTGTACACTCTTACCAACAGTGGAGAAAGATTTCTTTCTCCCAGCAACCTCACCAGCATTTGTTGCTGGTTAATTTTGAGATAGCAGCCATTGTTTGTGGAATGAGATGAAATCTCAGTGTTGTTTTAATCTGCATCTCTCAAATGATCAGTGATGTTAAGCATTTCTTCAAATGCTTCTTAGCTACTTTTACTTCTTCCTCTGGAAACTGTCTGTTCATTTCAGATGCCCGTTTTTGAATTGGGTCTTCAAATTTGAGGGGGAATAACTTTTTAAAGTTCTTTATATATTCTAGATAATAGCCTTTTGTCTGAGAAACAGATGGTAAAAGTTTTTCCCATATTGCTGGTTATCTCTTAGTTCTGCTAGTGGTTTCTTTTGCTGTGAAGAAGCTTTTCAATATGGTGAGATACCACTTGTTGATTCCTTCTACTAATCCTTGTACTATAGAGGTTTGGTATAAAAAAGTCTTTGGTATCATAAAATTTTTCCCTAAGACAACGTCTCCAAGAGTTCTACCTAATCGTTTTGGAATAGGATAATGTCCCTGTTTTAATATTTAGGTCTCTAATCCATTTTCATTTTAGTTTAGTGCATGGTGAAAGTGATAGGTCTAGTTTTAGTTTTTGTTAGGTTTTTCCAGCACTATTTGTTAAAGAAGCCCATCTTTCCTCCGTTGGGAATATTTGGTTCCTTTGTCAAAGATGAAGTGGCTCAGTGCATCTGAAGTTATTTCTAGATCTTCAAATCTATTCCCTGAATTCCTAGGTTTGTGACTTTACCTGTATCACACAGCTTTTGTCACAGTGTCTTTGTAGTATAGTTTCAAGTTGGGAATTGTGATATCCCCTGTCATGTCCTTGTTGCCTAAAGTTGCTTTTGCTATTCTAGGTCTCTTGTGACTCCAGATCAATTTGGTGGTTATTTTCTCTAGCTGTGTGAAATATGCTGTTGTAATTTGAGTCAGGATTACATTGAATCTGTATAGCAGTTATGGGAGTATAGCCATTTTAATGATGTTGGTTCTTCCTACCCATGAACAAGGGATGTTTTTCCATTTTTTGATGTCCTCTTCAATTTCCTTTTAAAGAGTGCTATAGTATTCATACTAGAGGTATTTCACCTTTTTTGTTAGATTAATTCCTAGATTTTTCATTTTTTTGGATGCTATTGTGAAAGGACTTGACTCCCCAATTTCACAGTGAGTCTGTTGTTTGTGTATAAAAAGGCTACTCATTTTGGAGTGTTGACATTGTATCCAGCTACACTGCTAAAATCAGCGATCAAGTCTAACAGCCCTTTGGTTGAGTTTTTAGGATCTTCTATGTAGAGTAACATAACATCAGCAAATAATAACAGTTTAACTTCTTCCTTTTTAAAAATCTATTCCTTTTACTTCTTTCTCTTGTATAACTGCTGTGTCTAATGTTTTGAACATTATATTGAATGGAGTGGTGATAGTGTCTTGTCTTGTTCCTGCTCTTAGTGTGAAAGTTTTCAGTTTTTGACCATTTAGTATGATGTTGGCTGTTGGTTTCTTGAAAACAGCTCTAATAAGAACTTTTTGAAACTTCCATTCCTTTGTATCCACATAAGAATGTTCTATTAGCTAGAATGTGGTCTGTTTTGGAAAATGACTCATGAGAAGCTGAGAAGAATATATATTCTGACTTTGTGGTGCTTAGTACTCCGTAGGCATCTATTCAGTCCATTTGTTCAAAAGTTCGATTTAGCTCAAGTATTTATTTTTTGTCCAATCTGTCTATTTGTGACAAGAAGTTACAATAAAGTCCATCTCTTCCAATTTTCTGTAGGTTTTGATCACAAATGGGTGATGGATTTTATCAAATGCTTATACTGCATCTATTGAAATGACCATATTTTTTTTTGTCCTTGAGTCTGCTAATATAGTAAATTACCTTCATTGATTGGAGTATGCTGAACCATTCTTGCATCTCTGGGATCCATTTACCTTGCTCAGGTTGTATGATCTTCTTGATTACTGTCTGTATACTGTTTATCAGTATCTGAGGATTTTTGGGTCAGTATTCACTAGGGAGATTGGTCTGCTCTCTTTTTTGACTGGGTCTTTCCTTTTGGAATCAATATAATACTTGATTCCAGGAATGAATTTGGAAGTACTGCTTCCATCTATTAAGTCCATTTGTTCAAAAGTTTGGTTTAGCTCAAGTATTTCTTTCTTTAATTTTTGTCCAGTCAATTTGTCTATTTGTGACAAGAGGGTATTGAAGTCCCCTAGTAGTAACTGTATTAGTGTTTATCTGGCTTGTCATATCCATCAACATTTGCTCTATATAGTTGAGTGTACTAAAATATAATGTATAAATATTTAGGAATACCACATCTTTCTCTTGAATTGTTCCCTGTACAAAGGAACCTTCTTTGTCTCTCTTAATCAGTTTTTGTTTGAAATCTGTTTTATCGGCAAATAGGATAGCCACTCCTGTATTTTTGCAGTTTCTTTTACATGAAAAATGGTTTTGCATTCTTTTACTTTCAGTCTATAGCTTTTTTTCTGAATTAGGTGTTTCTTGTATGCAGTTTATTGTAGGTTCTTGCTTCTGAATCCATTCTGAGAGTCTGTCTTTTGATTGCTGCACTGAGGCCATTAACAGTGCTTATGACTGATATGGACTGATTTAGAGCTGTAGTGATTTTTCTTGTTCTTGGCTCTTTTATTCCTTGAGTTTGTCCCCCTTCTCTTCAGCCTTGACCAGTGAATACACTCTGCTGGGTCTCATGGGGTTTTGATCTGCACTGTTTTTTTCCATGATGTATTTTGGAGTGCAGGTTTTGTATTTGTGAAGTTTCTAAAGTGTTCTTTGTCATGGAAATATCTTTTTTTAAAATCTTTATTGGTACATTAAATATACACATCATGATTGCACTCCATAATGGGGATTTGTACCAGTGTAAGATACAACTTAATTCTCATTTTTTCCCATAGCCCTACCCACCCTACCACCTCCCTATATACATAATATTTGTTTCCTTACATTTTTGTTACAATGTCAACATTGTCCCCTATCGATTTTGAAAGAGAGTTTTGTAAGATGCATCAATCTAAATTGGAGGTTATTTTCTTCCAAGACTTGAAACACTTCACTCCAGACTGTCTTTACATTGAGTGTTCACATTGCAAAGTCTGCTGTGATCCTGATGAGCTTCCATATGTATATATTTCTCTTCTTTCTCTAACTCCTTTCAGTATTTCATCCTTTTGTTGGATATCTGGAACCTGGATAGTTACATACTTAGGTATAGATTTTTTTATCAACGTCATTTGGAGCCCTATATGCCTCACCTATCTTTATGTCCAATTCTTTTCCTTTTCCTGTGACGTTTTCTGCCATCATATCTGTGAACAGTTTTTTTAAATGTCTTTTGCACTTCTTCAGTGACTTCAGTCAGTTTTGTCATTCCTCTTTGTATGATCTAGGAGTTGTTTGATTTATTTCTCACAGTCCCATGCCATTTTTCATAGGTTATTCCATTCCTACTGATTTGCTGCAATTTTATTCTCTAGGTCTAAAATTTGGTCACCACTTGCATTCATCCTATTTTGCAAGCTTTCATTGGAGTTTTTAATCCCCTAAAATTGACTTGGAAAATGTTCAACAGTTTGCGTTGCTTTTGTTATTTGTTATTTGAGATTCGCTAGCATTATGAATAATATATTACACTGTGGACAGTGTCTCTTTTTATCTTGGAGATTATTTCTGATTTGCATTTTACTAGATATGCTTTTGTTACCATCTCAGAGAGTCCTGATAATTGAGTTTTAGTTTGTTCTATTTCTCTTTTCCCTGGATTCTCCTGCGGTGATGATTGTTTTATCTGGCTTTTGGGATTTTTTTTGCATTTTTATGCCTTTGTCATTACTGACATTATTGGTTTAATTACTGGACTACCATCTGGGTAGTTTTTGTGGAAGTCTCTTTCTTCCTAATATTTAAAACTCTTAGAAGAGAGGCACTTCCCAGGTTGTCCTCCTTGAATCTGTAATGGCCCTTTAGTAATCTCAGTTCTGGCACACCACAGGAGGTATTTGAGCAGAGCAATCATATCTTTGTTGACATAATACAATCAGTATCATCAACAAATTTGAAGACAGCACAGGAAGTTATAAACTTTGGCAACTACTATATTGATAGATTTAACCCCATGAGTTAGATCTATGACCATGCGCCAAAATTTAGAACTAATCAGCAATGTGTTTACACCATACAACTCCTTCAATATAGCAGCACTACAATTTGGGTATAAAAGGTCACTGGGAAGTTGGGGAATCAGAGAGACAGAAGGAGAAGGAGAGATTAGAAATTGGGTTAGAGGATCTATAGGTCACATGGACCTTGACAACATTATACAAAAGGAGAACCTAGAGAGAAGGGACAAATACAAGACAGAACAGATTAAGAACCACAGGACCAATAGAAACTCTGTTAACCCTCCTATATTAATACAGAAAGAAGAGATATTGGGAAAGACTGAAACTCTTTAACTTCTAGGCACTTAATCTGACTGGAAGACAGGGAAGGACAGAAAAAGAAGAGAGTAAAGTACCTGGCAGCAGCAGGTGTTCATGAGACTATTTTCCTTCTTAGATTTCCCTTATAAATTATAATAAAGAAGAAAGGAAACCAAGCTTATGTATATAGGGACGGGGGTGGTTGAGTGGGTAGGGAATGGGAAAAAATGAGAATTAAGTTGTGTCACAGACTGGTACAAATTCTCATTTTAGAGTGCAATCATGCTGTGTATATGTAATGTACCAATAAATATTTTGGTTTTCCAAAAAGAATAACAATAGCAACAATATAATTTTTAAAAATCAAAAAACACAACACAAAGAACCTTTCATAGTGTGGATCTCTTGTCTCCTGCAGATAATATGGACACTTAGCACACAGATCAAAGTTGATTAGTCAGAGAGAGACAGCCATTATCCTTTGTCTAGGTCCTGAATATAATGCCTGTGGTGAATCAAAGAACTCCTATAGGCTTGAGCTATGCAACAGTCCCAGATCTTACAGGTGGAACTGACTTACCCAACTCACAATGGCTGTAGTCAACAGGATTCCCTTGATCTTCTAGTGAGTGTTTTTTTTGTTTGTTTGTTTGTTTTTACATGGTGAGCTGGGTAGAGGAGTACCCTGAAAGCCTCTGTCTGTGCTCCAGCACTGCTGCCACATCTATTCAGTATCCACAGACAAGTAAGTGGTGTTTCCAGAGGCTTTGCCTATGCAGCAGTTGCATCAATACTGGCCCATAGGGAAATACAGATTTCATATCCGTCTGGTCTCACCCCAGTCACAGGAAAGTGGGAAGCCTGTGGCTCACTCTTTTTGTTTTTATCCTTGACTGGTTCATAAAGAATGGAAACTCCAGGCCTCTCTGCTCCAGTTCTGGCTGCAGGTAACCCATAGGCTGGAATTTTCTAATGATTCGTGGCTCTTTTCTCACCTGGGTGGCTGCACACCTGTCTCCATGCCACTTCCCCTGACTGGTTTCCAAAGAATGGTGAGTCTGTGCCCCTCAGGCCAGTTCTGGCTGTGGGAAATCCCTTGGGGAGACATTTTCCAGTTGTGCCTAGCTCCATTCTCATTTGGTGTCAGTCGGTCCACATATTCTTCAATACTAATATTTTCCAGAGGTAGTCTTAATTGTCCACACACAGCCTTTGTTGTGCAGTTCGAAGTAAGAAATAGAGTATGGCAAAAGTGATCACATGTGATTGAAATTCCTTCCCTGCCCTAGAGAAAGCTAGTTGTCATGTTTTCAGACACTCAGTTACCTGTATGGAGAGAGTCAGATAATTAGATACTAAAGCCTCATGTCCAAGTCCATCAAAGAAGCAAAGCGTATGAGAGCACCATCTTGGAAGTGCATTCTCCCTGCTTCCATCATACATTCCTGTCACTGCAGTTGTGACTGGCATCTTCACTGAAGCCTTGTAAGAGACACTAAGCAAGAATGAACCAACTAAAATTATCTCAAATTGTTGAGTCATAGAAACTGTGATACGAAATATATTTCCTTTTTTCAGCCTGCTAAATTTTGTGGTTACTTTGTTACAGAGCAAAAAATAATTAATGTGACAAAATTTTTGGATTTTGCAACAAACTGACCTTATATCTGGACAAATTCAAGTTTGTTGATGTCTCTTATAATACTGTAACCAAAAAAATGATCAAAATTCAGCTGATTCATGATATGCTACCAAATGCAAACTATACCAAAATAGTTTCAGACTTGAAACTTTGGAGTTTGTAAAATTGCAATGAACTGAATCTTCCAATTTCTTTTTATGTGAGTCCTTGACAAGCCTTATTTCTTTTATCCAGTGGTTATACAATATTTTTAAAAATCTAGGGCTTGGGATATAGCTCAGTGGTTCCAGCGCCTGTCTTGCAAGTGCAAGGGCCTGGGTTCGATCCCCGGTAACCACATACAATACTGGGGGTGGAGACTCACCCCAGCAGCAACCAGTACCACGTACCACAGTGCTGGGCATGGTGGCTCATGCCTGTTATCCTAGCACTCGGGAGGCAGAGGCAGCAGGATTGCTGTGATGTGAGTTTGAGGCTGAGCTCAGGGCCAGCCTGAACTACAAAGTGAGACCCTGTCTCAAAACAAACAAACAAACAAACAAAAAATCTAAACCACAAATTTTGACATTTGTTCACACTAAGCATTATCTTATTTGGATTCAAATGCTTCCACCATCCTATAAAATTTCTTTTCTTACGATGTATGATGCTCATTCAATCTTTGTGAGTTTTTGGAAAACATATTTATATATGTGTAATCACTTAGTTTTTATAATTTTATCAGACATATATAGGTGCAAATCTAACGTGGCTATCACACTAAATAGCTTAAAACCACTGCAATTCCTTATATTGCTCTTTTTATAGCTACAGCTACTCAACTTCTATCCTAGTCTCTCAGTAACCAGTGATCTGCTTCTCAATGAAAATGACAAAGTAGGTAATGTATAAAGGAGATCATTCCAGCAAAGAAATGAGCAAAAACTATCACAATGAACTGTGATTGAACTTTGCAAAATGGTTAAATGTTTACAGAAATCAAATGGACCAAGAAATTGAAAACAAAACAACTTTAAAACGGTTGGAAAGGTTTTTGGTGTTTTCACTTGCCCTTGCCCTCCCCACTTCTCTGGCTTGACAGCTATCTTGAAGATGATAGCTGATGTTCAGGTGGGAGCCTGGCCCCTTATTCTGATAGAAGCAGAACAAACCTTATTCTCAAAGCACTGTTTTTGTCCTTTTCTACTCGTCTTGTAATTATCTGAAGGACAGAAGCAAGGTGCTTTCCTTTGTTGTGCCTAATTCAGAAACCTCACAGGGAAAAAGCATGCAGAGAGCATTTCTTTTAAATCCTGTAAGAAAAATGAACACCCTGCCACCACTGGAGGTAAGGAATCCTAGGTAAGGCACACAGCAAATATATTGAATACCTGGGAGAAAATCACTTGATATACAAGGGAATTTGAAAAGCCATTCACACTTCCAGAACATGCTCAGGAAATATCTGAGAACTTTCTGTAGTTTCACCTCTGACTGACCTCTAAGCTCAGTGTGAACAGGAAATGAGAGCCAAGGCGGCAAGGTACAGAGCCCAGCTCAGCCCTGTCATTGAGACAGTCTGCAGTGACAATGGACAGGTTTTTCAACTCCTCAGTTAAATTTTTTCCCATTAATTTTATTCTTATTGATTCTACTATAAATGGAATTTCACTCTCAATTACTTCTTTTCTTCAACTAGTTTCTTGTTAATGTATTAAAATGGAACTCTTTAAACAGAAAAACAGACAAGTGGAAGACAATAGTGAACTGAGAAGATGCATAGATTTGGGGTCAACTAATTCTGACAAGGGCACAATGAGAAAAGGGAAGTATCTTCAATAAATAATGTGGCAAAACTGGATAATCACAAACAGATGAAACTGGGCTCTTATAAGATTCAGAAAGACAAACTATAAATGAATTAAAAGATTAAATATGAGGTCTGAAACCTTCAAACTCTTAAAGAAAATATACATAACCATTTCCTTAATAACGATCATGACAGTGAATTTTTGGAAGCAATACCAAAAACAGTGGAAACAAAAGAAATAGTAAAAGTAGACTAATTAAAGTAGAAAGTATCTATATAACAAGGGAAATGATCAAGAGAGTGAAATAGGTCAATGTTGGAAACTGCGGACAACTTACTCAGATTTATGATTTACTTACTTGAATTTATGGATGTCTGCCCAGCCCTGTGGGATCAACTACTGGAATAACTGTGGATATCTGCCCAGCCCGTGGGATTTTAAACTGCAAGGATTACTGCACTAGGATTATTGATCTTAAAGTTTACTGGGACCTACAGGGATTTAAGGATGTCTGTCTTACTCTGTGTAATCTTTTACAATGAGGATTATTGTGGAACTACCCTGTTTTATGTATGCTAAGATTATGGGTGGAAAGCTGGGTACCAAATAAAGGTGTGGTGAGCTCCAGTTAGGGGCTCTTCTGCTCCCCCATCTGCTGCCATTGCTCAGACTAGTAAGAATCCAGCCCTGGCTCAGCCTTTTTGCTAAGGTTCTGACTTTGTTGTCTGTTGGTTGTTAGTCCTTTTGCTGTGGGTTTCCTGGGGGACTAGAGATTGCCAAGAGGGTTCTGGCTGTGTCCTCTTCCCCTGTCTCTCACAGGTGAAAGATAATTTTGAACCACACATCAAAGGATTAATATGCAAATTATATAAGTATATAGTATATATATAATTATACACTATATATTTATATATTATATTATTTATTTTATATAAAATATATTATATAATTATATAAATAACATCACACAACACAATAGCAGAAATAAACAGATAGAAAAAATAACCTCAATTAAGAAAGGAAGAAGAGTCTTCCTAAGAAAGGAAGAATAGATTTTTTTTTTCCCACAAAGACATACAAACAACCAACAGATATATATAAAGGGTCTCAACATTACTAATTATTAAGGAAAAGCAAATAAAAGCTACAAAGAGAAATCACCATACATTTGTCAGAATGGTTATTGCAAAGAAAGACATAGGATAAGAAGCACTAACAAAATTGTGGAGGAAAGGAACTCTTGCACACTATTTATGGAAATCTAAATTGGTACAGAAATCATGGAAAATAATATGGAAATTTCTCAAAATCTGAAAAATGGAACTACATGGAACTACAATGGAACTATATGATCTGATGCAGCAATCACACTACTCAGCATATATCAAAAGGAAATGATATTGGTATTTTGAAGATATGTACACTCCATGTCCATTAAAATATTATTCATGTTAGCTATCATATAGAAATGACTCATGTCTATTGAGGAATGAATGGAAAAGCAAAATGTGGTATGCATAGAATACCTACAAGTGTAAATAAAACACAAAATAATTAGTCATAAAAGGAGGACAACAGGGGTCAATGCACAGGATACTGTGCTAGGTGAAATAATTGAGAAACAGAATGACAACCAAGGTACAATCTCATTTCATGTGCAGTCTAAGAAATGAGTCCATAAAGCACAAAGGAAAATGGTGGGTGCCAGGAATTTGAAGATAGAGTAGATGGGGAGATGTTAATCAGAGGGTAAAAACTTTCACCTATAAGGTGGAAACGTTACTAGTTAATCATTGTTTGTTGTTCCCTTGAAATTTGGTAAGTGAACAGATAGATTTTAAGTATCCTAAACACGCATATACAAATACAGAATTGATTGGTTGAGGTAATTATGCATATGTTCACAAATTCATGGTAATCACACCAAATCACACCACATATCTTGAACATAAATAATCTTATTTGTGAATTATATTTTTAAATAAGAAAGCAGAGATATTCAGAATGAAATTTTTATTTTTCAATTGATTTTAATCGATTTTATTTTGTACATAATGATCACATGCAACTTTGGGTATTTGTACCTGTACATGACCCATCTTACTTCTCATTTTTTCCCATTCCCCTGCCCTCCCTATAAGCACCATCCCCCGTATAAATAAGCTGTGTTTCCTTTTATTTTCCTGTCAAATTTTTTTCTTTCCCTTCTTTACTTTCCCCTACCCACCCTTTCCTTTCCCTTTTGCACATTTTCTTCCTATTTCACATTACCTAGCATACATTTTGGCAATCATTTACACCTTCATTTTCTCATACTAGAGAAAAGATTCAGTACTTACACAACTACATCCTATTTATTTCTCTTATGGGTATGTCCTTGAGGAACATCATTTAAATATAAATGACTCAAATTTATCATTCTTTATGGCTGAGTAATACTTTGTTTTATACAAAACAAGAGCAACAACAAAACAACCATTTTCCTTACTCAGTCGCCAGATGATGGACATTTGGGTTGTTTCCAAGATTTAGCTATCACAAACTGAGCTGTACTCAACATGAGTGCATATATGTCGCTGTGACATGAATCTTTTAATTCTTTCATGTATATATCTAGCAGGAGAATAGCAGGATCAAATGGGACCTCTAATTCTAGTTTTCTGAGGGACCTCCACACTGATCTCCATAGTGGTTACACTAGTCTGCATTCCCACCAACCATGGAGAAGGTTTCCTTTCTCCCTGCAGCCCCGCCAGTATTTGTTGTTGGTTGGTTTTGTGATAGAAGCCATTCTTTTTGGAATGAGATGAAATCTCTGTGTTGATCAGAATGAAGGTTCTAAAAACATAATCTATGTCCAATATCGGTGGTCGAGCGGGCCGCACAGAGTGGGGCTTGAAGAGCCTAGCATCTGTGTTTGTGGCGTCATTCTTTTCCCAGTCTCCATGGAGAGAGACTGAGGCGTTTGAGGTCCAGTGCCAGGGAACCAGGCTCTGGGAAACACAAAGATTTTAACTACCTTAGTCGGGACCACCTTTCTTAAAAATTGTAATCTTTATTGATACATTACATATATATATTATGATTGCACTCAACAATGAGAATTTGTACCAGTAATATAACTTAATTCTGATTTTTCCTATACCCCTGCCCACCCTACCACCCTCTTCCCCACCTTTTGAGCAAGAGGAAACTCTAGCCCATGGGAACCACTCTCCTGCTGAGCCTTTCTGTAATAAACAAGATAAAACTTAAAGATAAGCCTGAACCGATCAGTTTAAAAGTTGGTGTCAAATGAGGAAATAAAATGGCCTTTTCTACACTCCAGAATAGCGGGAGGTAAAAGGAAGTTGTGATGAAGTTATTCAACATGGAGTCTTCTTGTTCACGGAAAAGAAAACACAGCTCGCACTTTTAGGAATAAAAATAAGATTATGGTAAAGATGAATTAGCAAGTTGTCTCCAATAACCAAAATCACGAGGGAACCTGTTTTTGCACAGAAAACTTTACTGTTTGAAACCTCAGGACTCCTCTGGTTGGGAATTCCAGGAAAACTTACCTGAGACTTGTAGTTTACTGCAGAAATCACCTGACTGTCACGTGCCTAAGGTTTACAGTCTGTGGCTACCACGCGGGGAAAATAAAGTGATTCATTTTGAAATGAAGATAGTACATTAGATTCTAGAAGAAATGATATTTGTATTTTCCATAAAGGATGGAAAATAAGGCATTACCCTCTTTGGATTACTGTTCTATAAAGACAAACAATTCTGCCCTGTACTTAACTCTTGCACACTTGCTAGAACCAGTTTCATGAAAATTGCCCTTCTGGGAGGAGTTTGGGAAATGGATGAGTTGAGGTCCACTCATTGGATCACTGGGGGAGAGCATCTACCTTGGCACTTTCCTAACCAAATTGGTGGCTTCAAAAATTCAGAAGCAGAAGTCCCTACTGGTGATAGTAACTTGGTGGCATATTGCTTTTCTTACCTAAATTTGGCATGGCATTTTCTTCTTCTGCTTCAGAACAGAGTCTTTCTAAGTGGCCCAGGCTTGCTTTGGACTCCTGCCTCAGCATCTGGAGTCACTGGGATTACAATTATGTATCACTATACATGGCTTGGCATAATACTTTTTTCCCAAAATTTCATTGTTAAATGCTTCAGTTTGTGTACTCTTCTACTGTACCAGGTAAGGATTTCCTTGAAATGTAGCACACAGCAGTTCAATGAACTGCACACAGATTATCAATGAAAATGATGGTATCAAAAGATGAGAAGGACTTCCTCCTTTGTTTTTTAACTCCTTTTGCTGTTGTACAAGTCTGGAAGATACAATCTCAAAATGACTCAGAGACCTTCCTTTTAGTTGGAAGGTCTTGTAAAAGCCATATGGTCCATCCAGCCACCTGAATTTGGTGTGAGAGGAGACAGAACCCCAGAGAAGCCAAAGGAATTCTATCTGTACTTCATGGCAGCTAGAGGAGAGCTGGCACTGCCTCGAGGCCTCTTTGTCCCTGTGGGTGACACATGTGCTCCATTCCTGGGCCATGAAGGTAAGAGGTGCTCTGGCTTTTTCACCTGCTCAACATTTCGATTCTATGTAACTTGATAAGGATCATATTATTTTTATTTTGAAAGGGAAAATCTTATTTCAAAACCTTTTATCTTAATTTCTGTTATATTTCTTTACAATGTGAAATAGTCATTTATACTAACAGAAAAGATACTGTAGTGGCCAAGAATGCCTTTTTAGGAGTATAGTAGTAACTGGGAAGCAGAGCATGAGGCTCTTTTCTTACAATGTTCAGTATGTGTACATTTTTCTAGTTCCTAAGTCCAGTTGCTAAATACTGTAAGCAACAGTTTAATCTAAAATTTTTATCACTAATTTTTACTTTACAGGCCCTTTTTGTCACTTAGTTTATCAGTGCTCTTGGATTTGATGTAGTAAGTGCTCTGTGAGATGACATGCATGCTTTTCTGAGAGGTGTTTCTCTTGAGTTATAGTAGCTGAGCTGGTTTGTTTCATTTGCCAAAACCTAGAGCAGTAGTTTTATGTAAATGTTTATGAGTTTATAATTAATATAATTATTGATCTACTCATAATTTGTGCAATAACATATGTGGAGATTATCAATGAAAAGAACTTGGCATCTTTGTTATCATAAAAAATAACCTAACTATATATATCCTGTACAGGAGGCTCATTTTAAATTCAAGCAAAAACAGGTGGAATACAAAAGAATGGAAAAGATATTCCATGTAAATATTAACCAAAAAAGAACTGGAGTTGCTATATTTATATCAGGCAAAAATACACTAAATAAATTCTAAAAGGGAAAAAGAAAGAACTGCCTTTATTAATTAAAACGTCAGTTAATTAAGAATATATTATGGTGATAAGCATATAACTAGGTAAAAATAGAGCCTAAAATATTTAACAAGAATTTAAAAATTTAAAGGACACATGGTTACACAACAGTAGCTGGGGAGTTAAATATTCTCCTCTCAGGCATGAACAGAACAATTAAAAGATCAGTAAGAATTTGGAACAAGACAATAAATCATCTAGCACTAACAATTATATGTAGAATATGCCAAACATAAACAGCAGAAAATATGCAACTCTCAAATGCACACAAAATGTTTTCCAAGATAGAAACCATATTAGGGCAATAGTTAGCCTGTCCCACTTAAAAGAAATTTAAAATATCCTAAGTATCTTCTCCAACAATAATAAATTTACTCTAGAGTTCAAAAATATGAGGAAAACTGAAAACTTCATAAACATTATTATTAAACAACCAATGTGTGATCAAAACTTACAATTAAAATAGAGAAATACTTTTTAACAAATGGAAAGTACAATGTACCAGGACTCATAGGATGCCATGAAAGCAGTTCTTAGAAGGAAATCTACACTTACAAATGCATATATTTAAAAGGAAAACTAAGTTCAAATCAATGACCTAATTTCGTACTTTCGTAGACTAGATACATAGGTTTAAACTAAAACCCCAAACTGAAAAATAGATATGTAAAATAAGAAAATAGAAAAACTAGAGAGAAAATCATCAAAACCAGAGAAAAAATTAACAAAATTGACAAACTTTTGACTAGATGAAGTACAAAGAAGACTCAGATTGCTTAACTTAGAAATGAAAGTGGACATTACTACCGATCTTCAGTATTAAAGACTATTATGAGAGAATATTATTAACATCCGTAAAGTAATAAATTAGAAAACAGTTTAATGAACACATCCCTAGAAATGTTTAAACAATGAAAACCAACTCAAGAAGAACTAAAAATCTGTGCAGATTTATACTAAGATATGAAAACTATATACTAGTTACTTTCTTACAACAAATATCCAACACTTGAATTTTTAAAGAGGAGAGTTTTATTTTGACCCCTAATTGAGTTCAGTCTACATTTGGCTGAATGATAGAGAAGGCCTGGTACAAGGGCACAGCAGAGGAGAGCCATTTGAGCCATGGAAGC
Organism: Petromus typicus; assembly: GCA_004026965.1. Taxonomy (NCBI): domain Eukaryota; kingdom Metazoa; phylum Chordata; class Mammalia; order Rodentia; family Petromuridae; genus Petromus; species Petromus typicus. The sequence goes on along the minus strand of PVIR01002326.1, from coordinate 71,793 downwards.
GGAGAAGTAGAGAGAAAATGGAGACGCAGAAAAGAAGAGTAAGCCCTTCTATGCCCCACCTCTGAACATGTACAACTTATGAGCAATATTTTATATCAGTAGCCCAAAACTTCTCATCCGTAAAAAGTTCAAGACTTATCTAGACATAGTGGAGCGTGTCTGTAATCCCACATGTGGAAAACTGAGGTAGGAGGCACACAGCAAGTTCAAGGTCAGCATGGGTTACATAGTGAGTTCAAGGTAAGCCTGAACTACATAGCAAGACTCTGTCTCAAAAAGGATTCAACCCTCCCTCAAAATATGGGGGGGGGGGCGGTAGGTTGGGTAGGGCTATGGGAAAAATGAGAATTAAGTTGTGTCTTATACTGGTACAAATTCCCATTATGGAGTGCAATCATGATGTGTATATGTAATGTACCAATAAAGATTTAAAATTGAAAAAACAAAACAAAACAAAACAAAACAAAAAAATTCCAAGAGTAGATGACTTTACTGTTGAAGTTTACACTACATCATCCCATATAAACATTTAATACAAGGTGGATCAGTGATCCAAAGGAAAGGTATAAAAGGTATAAAAGTCACAGAAGAAAATACAGGTGTGACTTTAGGTTTAGCAATAGATGTCACACCAAAGCACAAGCAACACATATAGACACACACACACACACACACACACACACACACAATTGTAGATGAGCCAGGCATGATAGTACACACCTTTAATACGAGCACTAAAAAAGATTGCTGTGAGTTCCAAATCAGCCTGGGCTGCATAGTGAGTTTAAAGGTAACCTGAACTACACAGTGAAACCCTGTATCAAACAAAAATAGATAAATTAAAATTTATCAAAATATTTAAAAATGTTTGTTCAATAGAAGTTATTAGTAGTCTAGTTATTACAACACTCTAGGAATCTATGGCAAGAGGAGCAGAACCTTGTCTAAAATAAAATAAAATAAAATAATAAAATAAAATAAAAAAGGATAGAAAATATGGCTCCAGAGGAAAGGCCCGGGTTCAGTCCCTAGTACTGCAAAACAAACAAAAAAGCAAGATAGTAAAAATTCAGTCTTCACAATAAGAGAAAATATTTGGAAACTGTATCTGATTAAGTTCTTGTGCCTGAGATACATGAAAACTCTTTACAAATTAAAAAACAACAACAAAGATGGGAAAAGGGTTTGAACCGTCCTTTCTCCAGAGAAGATGTCTAAATGACAAGCACATGAAAAGATGCTTAACTTTAGTCTCTAGGGAAAGGTAAATCAAAGGCACAAAGAGATATTATTACATATCTACTAGGATGCACCTTTTCACAGGGGCCAAAAAGTGGAGAAACACTCAAATGTCCATAGGTGGATAAGTGAATAAACAAATTGTGGTACATGTATACAGTGGGACATTATTCAGCCATGAAAAATACTAAAGTACTGATACATGCTACATGTGAATAAATCTTGAAAATACTATGGTAAGTGAAAGAAATAAAACACAAAAGGACACGGGTTGGACAGTCTTGAGCTATGTAACATAACCAGAGTTGAGAAATCCATAGTGACAGAAAGCAGGTGGGTGTGTACTAGATCCTGGGGGAGGGCTTAAAGGAGACTGAGTGCTCAACACATGCAGGTTTTATTTAGGGTTGATGAAATTTATTTAGAATTTAACATAAATAATATATGTGCAGCAATATGAATGTCCTGTCACTGAAATACACACCTTAAAATGATGATTTTATATTATGAGAAATTTAGCTCTAAAATAAATAGTATGTAATGACACAGTATAGAACCTTCTGGTATTAACATTTTTCGCTTAGCATAATTCCCTTGAGATCTATATAAGCTCTGTACTTTCTGTGTCTTCAGAGAAACTGATAAAAGAGTCAAAGCAGGGCCAGAATGTCAGTAGCCTTCCCTACTCCGGTGAAATTACTCTGTTTAGATTTTTGTATATTTATGCCCAAGGTAATACCTCTTACCTGTCATACTTTACTTCACCCCCCTCGTTAATAAGTTTACAGTGAAATTCTGTGCTGAATTTAATGTGTATCTTCAGCTATTGCAGCTGAAATTGTGTCACAAATTTCAAGGCTTGAAACAAAAGGAATGGATTATCTTGCAGTTATGGAGGTCAGTAATGTGAGGAAGGCTTCATTTGGCAAAAATGGAGGTGTTGGCAGGCCTGCGTTCCTCTTGAAGACTCGAGGAGAGAACACATCTACTCACCTCTTCCAGCTTTCAGAGGCAGCCAACCCTCCTTGCCCAGCGGCCCCTCCCACTTCCCATCACACCACTCCAAGCTCCCGTTCCATCATCACGGCCCTTCTCATTCTTTGACATTCACTTTGCTTTCTTCCTTTTGTGAAATTGAATGCACTGTATGTAGCTGGATATTTCATGAAACTTCCCACATCTCAAATTCTTTAATCACATCTGCAAAGTCTCTTTCACCATATAAATTAGGTAAGAGATTCTGGGGATTCATATGTGAATACACTGATGGCCATTATTCAGCCTATCACAGTATTTTTTTCTTTTTTCTTGCTGAAATCCAGACATATTGGTTCTGCTGCATCCCCTTGATTTGCAGCCTAGTTAGCCTTTCAAAGATCATCAATCAAATTCATTGATTTAACTGCAACATGTTGAAGGAACTGAGTAGAAAGAACCATAGTAAATTGGCCATTATGCTGCAACAAAAGCTAGAAATGAAGTAAACTGAATTCTGTACAGTTACAGCTTTTATTAAAGCATCACTTTTATTTGCGGCCATTCCCATCGTTTGCTCCTTTGGGGACAATGCTTGGGATGTTTTGCAGATTCAGTTCCAATTGATTAATGATATTTTCCTACATCTCTTCACTATGATATTATTTTGGTGGCTCTTAGTATTGATTTTCAGCTTCTCACAGTAAAATACAATAATGATTTGTTTTGGTAAAAGAAAAAAGTGGCATTTAAATGTTCATGTGCTCTGAAGTGCAACAATATTTTCAAGTACCATGAAACATAGATACAAAAAGCTACAGAGTGCTTCTGAATAATATAAACTACAAAAGATGATGATATATGTAAAATTTGTAAAATAAAAATACAAATATGAGCACATGTATATGTGAAAGCATATCCAAACAGGAAAATATATTTTCTAATTCTTATCATACTGGGTCCTCAAAAGAAGTTTCTTATTAACAAACTAAAATGGGTTCTCAGTATATGACAGGAAATCTTTTCTTCAGTAGTTCAGATTCAAAGTTCTTTTAGTATGCATGGCAATTACCATATAAAAACATAATAAATATACATAATCCCATTATATTTTCTAGGCCTGCTGGTGACAATCAGAGTATCAGGACATTTATTCTTCAGTCTGAGGCTCCAATGAGACTTTGAGAGTATTCCTGGCTTAAATACTATCTACTACTTTTGTGACATCTGCTCATTTAATAAACATGTCTTGTTGGAATCATAAAATATGTTAATTAAGAAGAGTAAAAGACAGGGACTAAAGCTGAAAAGTCCCTTTAGGGTATTCCTGGCAGGCAGGCTTTTATATTTAAATGCTTTGTAAGAATTCTTTAAGGTTTTCTAAGTTGTCTGGTATCCTCTCCTCTCTCCCTTCCCTCTAAGGCTATACAACCTGCTTTATGGTGCATGTCCTTTGCTTAAATGTACATACATATCTTCCTGGGATGTTAAGAGAGTTACTGGGGATTTCCTTTAAAGCTTTGTCTTTGTTCTGTGTTTCTAAATCCAAGTCCACAGACAGTGGACTCAGTTAATGTTTCTCTATTATCTTTCCATAGCAATTGGGAACTTTCCTTTTTCCCTACAGATTGAGTCACTTGTTTTTTTAATCAAAGGGTATATATTGATATTTCATTGTTTTCCTTGACTTTTTGTTTCTATTTGTCTCTCTAAGCTGAGAGTTGACATCCAGACTTTTTAATGAGTCCGCTGTGTAGAGCTCAGACACTGAAAGAGGTTTCCTTAGCAACGGGAGATGTGTGGGAAAGCCTTATGTACACTATACCTTAGGAACCAGGATTTACCAGCTGAGGCACAAAGCTTCCCCTTGGTCCTGGAGTTATTTTCTAAGTACCAGAATATTTAGTTTGTGTTAGCTTTAGTTAACAAACATGGTAACATTTACTTTCTGGGTAAATTTTACATTGTGTGGAAAAAATGGAACACTGATATTGAGCATATACATTTTTAAAAATAAACTTAAAATGCAGAGAGCATTATTGACCAAAGGAACCAAGCTTTAATGAGTGACACAGTATAGCAAAAGTATCATGGTGACTTCATCACAAACACATTCATGGTAATAATGAACAGGCTGGAAATGGCTTGGTTCGATCCTTAGCTCTAAAGAGGTCCTTAAATATCTGCTACCTAGTAGATTTCCTAGAAAGAAATCCAACTTCCAAACAGTTTTTACTTGATCTATTATTGGTTCATTTCACGTTTAAGATTTTCCCTAAGGCAAGGCTTCAGTTTTGATTTTCTCTTCTGAATCCTAGGTTGTTGTACTTTGATGTATGTAATGGGCAGACACAAAACCATAAGTGTATGTTTCCACATCTGCTGCTGAAGAAGCAACCTTCAGGTTATTCTGGGAAACTCATTCTTTTTTATAGTACAGAGGCCATATATTGTTTGAGGTTTTGAAATCCAATAACAGAAGTCCATATGATCCAAAAAATATTGCAATTGGACCTTACAGGGAATTTTAAATAAATCTTGCTACATGAAAAAATTGTTAAAACCCTCTATCTCGACTTAAATCTAAACATGATAATCTGTATAGTCAAGATTGACCTATATGTGATGAAAACCCATTTTTGTTAAGAACCATTCCCTTCTCTTTATTTCTGCTGCTGTCCTCTTCACTCATCTTCCCTGTACATTCTTGTTCCTATTCTGCTGAGAACCCCAAACAAGCTTAATCTTCCCCACAGAAACTCTTCATTAACATCTAAAGTGAATTTATAACAAAAACTACCCCAAACGTGAGATGAGGAAAATCAAAGTCTTAGAAAATAATCTACAAATGACTGTGATAGAAACTACAGGTGTATAAAAAATGAGTAGCGATGCTCCTCGATCCTAGACTCAGACTCATTTGCATAGACTATTAGAACAAGAAAGGCTTTTAGTTTAATCCAATGCCCTCACTTATGGTGGTGAAACTGTGTCATTTATTGACAGGATGATATTTCTCCTTCAGTGCAATCAAGGGAAACTTGGAGGTGCTTTTAACTTGAAATATATTTTTAATTTCATGCTATTATATTTTAAAGCCAAATGACACTAGTTAACAATTTTTCTCCAAAAATCTTGCAGGACAGGAGGACAGTGGCCTGGTGAATGATATTCATGTCTTATAAAAGGCATTTCCTATCCTCCAGTATTGAAAACCATATATTTCTGTTATTTATAAATTACACAATCTAACTCACTTAGTTATACTGGCTCCAAAAGACATGGACCACAGACTAAGATAATGCATTAGGTACAGTACTTAATGGAATTGAAATAAAATATCATCTGCACACAAATTATATAACTTTTTTCAAACAACCCAAATGGGCTTTCCTCTTTGTGAGAAAGAGGACAGTACTGAACAAGCCTAATAATTCAGGCTATAATGTCATGGTCATTTACACTGTCTGAGTGGCACATTAGTTCTTATTTCTGCATTAATATAAAAATACTAAAAGCATAGCAAGTCTCAGCAGGCCAATTCATGAAGGTCAAGTACTGTCCTATAGCTATAATGATTTTTCTACCACTGTCTGTTCTTAAAAAATATTTTTTTTATTTATTTTTTTTTTGAGACAAGGTCACATTTCTGGCTGGCCCTGAGGTCACTATATAGCCTAAGCGAGCCTGGAACTCACAGCAGTTCTCTTGCCTCTGCCTCCTGAATGCTAAGATTACAAGCATGAGCCACCATACCCGGCACTGTGGTGTGTGATGCTGATTTCTGGTGGGTCTGAGTCTCTACACCTCACCTAGCTTGTTGTATGTGGTTACTGGGGATTGAACCAGGACACTTGAGCTTGCAAGGCAGGCCCCAGAAGCGCTAAGCTAAATCCTGGGCCCTATCATTGTCTTTTATTAAGTATGCCCCAAACACAAAGGATGTCTATAAAAAGTTATTCATATAAATGTCCTTTGCTATTTTGCCTGATGTTCATATTAGTATTACTGAGACAGTAAAATTAGCCCCAAAGTCAATTACCTGTGTGTTGAATAATGAGTAGGTTTTAACAGCTGTACTTGGTAAATGCTTGTTGAATAAACTGATTAATAACATCCCTAGATTCTTTCACCTGCTTTTTAATAGATTCCTTAGGCTTTGTTTAATTCCCTCTGTTTCTGAGTATCATCAATATGTTACATTATGGTTTCAAATGCACATTTCCAGCTTACTCTTCTGATTTGATTCCCATTCCTAATAGTTCTGCCTAGAGCCTGGGCATGACTTTCTGTACTGGAATTATTTCTCCCAGACCAATCATGCCCATAAGCAAACCTCCTTTTCCACAGCTAACATCTCTGATGAAATTCTGTCCTACTTCAAGTAACATTGTTTCTCTTAATAGCATCATTATTCTTTTAAACTATTCAAGCTTAAAACTTTGGATCTCATCTGGCAATTTCTATTCACATGTCTTTCATTCCAATGGATAAAACCTCATTCATTTGCTTTTGAAACAATTGGCATTTCCATCAATATTATTTCTCTTCCTTCTATGTGCATATCCAAGTGTCCTCTTGTCCTTAGATTACTACAAGTCTCCTCACTCTTGAGTTTCAGTTTCCCCTTTATCTCAAGTCATCTCCTTTGCTGCTGTCTTCCACAGCATTTAAAATTTGGGTCTCTCGAGTTAGCCCTTGGATTGGCCTTACTGTTATATGTAAGTACACATGCTTCCAATAAATTATAAAGTCTTTAGAAGTGTATGTAACCTATCAAACTACTCTGTATTTCTTATCTCCCTAAGCACAGAGTATGCAGTGACAAAATTAAGAAAGTATGTGAATAAAAATAAAGAGAAGGTAGGATTATAGGAAAGAGGATAAAACAATGAAAGGGATTTTTGTTTCTATGCAAATATACCCCAAGGTGTGATTCCTCTCAGTTCTGTTTACCCTGCCCCTGTCTCACTTAACCCTGGTGGGGTAAGCAAGAAGCCTGTGTTCTTTACCCTAATCATCATTCTTTTCTTTTCTTTCTTTTTTTTTTTTTTTTTTTTTTTTTTTTTTTTTTTTTTTTTTTTTTTTTTGTCTGAACATGGCAAGGGTGAGTTGCGAACCTTAGTATTAAAATAAGGTTCATGAAGAGCTGATGCCTTGGCTAAAATACTGAATTTTGTGATGACTCTGGGGGAATAAAGAACTGTGCTAAAGAAATACTAAAATCTCTACTTTCGCTTGCAGGTGTCATGGTGTCATCACCAAAAATGTTTTTGAAATTTAGCACTTCTAATCTACCACTGATTTCCACAGAAAATTTTAAAAACTAGCAATGTTCCACACTTGGTCTCTGGTCTTAATGTTTGTGCTCCCTACCGATTCACATGTTCTTATGTAATTACATATTACACAGCTACATCACTTTCTGTGATCTGTATGTCTGTGTGTGTCTCCAAAACTGACATGCTGAAACCCTAGCTCAAGGAGCTTAGGAAAGGTGATTAAGTTGTGAAGGCAATGCACTAATGAATGGAATTGCTGCCTTTATACTAAAAATAAAGATCCTAAGGAACATTGCTGATTTTTCTATGATGTGCAGACGCATAAAAGAACTATCTACATGGAACAGGATCTCACTAGAAACAAAATCTACTGAAACTGACTTGGAATTTACCAGTCTCTAGATTGGAAAGAGATAAACTTCTCTTTTTTATAGAATATCTTAACCTAAGGTTATAGCAGTCTGAACACAATATGACAATTTATAACAGCATCTTAGTAAGAATAGATTGACATATTTTAGTAACATATGCTTCAGAATCTTTGAGATATACATTGGGGGTGGAATGTGCCTGTAATCCCATTACTCTGGGAAGCCGAGGCAAGAGGATGACAAGTTCAAGCCCAATCTGGGAAAATAACTTGTCACCAGTCTGAAAATTTTTAAAAGGCTGAGAATGCAGCTTACTTTGAAGACCCTGGGATTGAACCCAGGTATTGCAGAAAACAAAAACCTTACAGATGTTAAGGGATAAAAATGTATTTCTCATTCACACAAAATCAGTTGGGAATCATTTGAGGATGGAAATTTTCTTCGTTGAGTGACCCTATGACTGGTACTTTTGATTTTATAGTGCCATTTCAGTGCATTATCTCTGTGGTTATTGAAAAGGAGACTCACAAGCTGGGGACTAGAAAGATGGCATACAAACTCTTATTTCTTTGATATAGTACTGTAATATCAGGTGCCACACCTACACACAAGTATTCACACAGACCTAGTATTCCTAAAGGTATTAGGCTATATAGAGAGGAAAGCATAGAAAATGGGGACAGAATTATTGTTTTCCACAAGTGTCTTTGTATTATCCAAGCAATTTCATGTGTATTTCCCACTTTATTCCCGTAACAATTCTGTAAGGTCTGTGGAGCATGCAGCTGCTTCTTTGGAGAAATATACAAACTAAGTCTCGCGGGTACAGTGACTTTTTTAAAGTCAAAGGCTTGACGAATATGAAACTGAAATTAGAACCCAAGGTGCCTGTTTTCTTTCTAGAGTTCTCTGTACTTTAAATTTTGCATCAGGGGGAGGGGAGAGTAAGAGCTAGGAGCAGTTCATGAATTTAAAGATGATGAACCCATTTCATACTTAGCCATTTTGCATTATCTTCAGATTTAAAATAAAATAATTCATCTTTAACTCCAGTGGCACAAGAAATAGCATGAAGGATCAACAAATGGGATCATATCAAGTTAAAAAGATTCTGCACAACATATGAAACAGCAACGTGAAGAGACAACCTATAGAAAGGGAAAAAGATTTTGCCATCTAGTCCTCATAGAGAGAAGTAATATCTAGAACATATAAAGAACTCAAAAACTGAATACCCCAAAATATGATTTAATTGAAAATAAACAAATGAAATGAATGGATACTTCTCAGAAGAAATGCAAATACCCAACAAATACACGAAAAATGGTCAACATCACTGACCATACAGAGAGATGCAAATTAAAACAACATTAAACATCATCTTACCTCAGAGAAATGACTATCATCAAGAAATCAAATAATAGCAAATGCTGATGAGGTCATGAGGGGAAAAAACCTACATTGTTGATGGGATTGTAAACTGGTATAACTACCATGGAAACCAGTATGGAGGTTACTAAAAAAACTCAAAGTACAAATTCCATTTAACCCAACTATTCCCTTTCTAGGTTCCTTCCCAAAGGAGTAATATATAAGTGATATGTGAATGTCCATGTTTCTAGCAGCACAATTCATAAGAGACAAATCTTCGAAGAAGCCTATATGCTTATCAACAGATTAATTTACAAAAAATGTGATACTTATCCATCATGGAATACCACTCTGCCATAAAGAAAATAAACTTGAGCCATTTGTAGAAAAGAGATCCAACTCACGGCTATGTTAAGTAAATAAAGAAGATGTGGAGTAAGTCAGATCCACAAGCTTGCATGCCACATGGTTTCTCTTGAAAAACCCAAAGTAAAGAGCAAAACAAAAATAGATAGAGGAGATAGAATTTTTTCTAATGGGAGGAAGGTCCAGAAATGGAGAGAGAGGGAAAGGATGTGAGGTGAAAGGAAAGAAAAGGCATCAATATTTGTTCCATACATGAACCAACACTTCGCAAGGAGCATAATTATTATGTAATGGGAACACATGCTAATAAAAAACAAAAACTGAAAAATATGATTATTTTATAGAAGATACTACTAATACAATCTTTAAAACACTTTAAGAATCTTTTAAAGAAATTATCAGATATTTTAACTATTTTAATATAAATTCATGGACGTCTTTTATTAATAAAAGAAAGCCTTTGTTGGACCAGAGATGTAACTCAGTGACACCACGGCTGCTTCACAAATGCAAGGTCATAAGTTTGATCTCTAGTACTGAGAAGGAAAGAAACAAAGAAAGAAAGAAAGAAAGAAGGGAAAAAAAAGAAAGAAAGGAAGAAAGAAAGGAAGGAAGAGAGAGAGAGAAAGAAAGATAGAGAGAGGATCTTTGTTGCTCTAACAGGACGTAGCACCACATGAAGTGTTTAAAAGAAATAATATAGCAAGAAAATCTTAATACACAAAAGGATAAAGATATCCAATCAGAAGATGTTTAATATTTCATATGTGGTTCTGTATCAAGGTCATTTGCATTTGACAATACATACACTGATGAATATACCATGCTAAATAGATAATTTGTGAACTGGACCTCAAAATAATAGGTGCTTCCCACATTTACTATGCATTTCCTTAAACTTTTCCTTCCACACTTGCAGATTCCTATTTTAACACTTGCCACATTGTATTATAATCATTGATGCTGATATCTGTCTTCTCCACCAGCTGTGATGTAAGGATTATGTGTTATTGATATAACCACAATGCATGATTAAGCTCTCCTACCTCTCCTGTTCCTTCCTTGAAGGTGGCACAGCTTCTGTTAATCATTTATTCTTGCATGCTCCTCAATACTCTGCCTGAGTTCTACCTCCCAATTTATACTCATCTCTTGGCAAATTCCATGTCTCATGTAAGAATCAATGTCATAGTGATCTTTGACTTCCTTCTTTGATTGAGCTTTAGACTGATCATTGATCGTGAACAAGAGCTTCTCACTGTTCCTGAAATTCAACACACTTCTAGCGTACTCAATGATTTCCCTACCTATACCCAAACTATTACTGTTCCTATGTTGTGTAGCTTTTTGAATGACCATCATCCAAGTAGTAGTTCAAGCTAGATATTGCTGAATCATTTCTCTCACTGTTCATCACCTACCATACCTAATCAATAATAAAATCCTTCATTCTCTACTTTGTTAAAATTCTCTCAAATCTGTAAAATTTCTCTCTGTATCCACTTCCTCTATATTAATCATAGAGGTATTATCTCACAAATTAAATGCTTCAGTCCTTCCATTTCTGTTCCATTTTTATAATTAAAGATCTGCCTAAAATACTAATATGATGGTGGAACTGTCATATTAAGAATTATCAACAACCTGTCATTAATAGGTGTTTTGAGTCCTCAAAGGAAATTGCTTAATTAATATTTTAATGAGCTTGACATATAGAGAGATGGGATACAGAGAATGGGATATAGAGATTTAAAAAATAAAAATAGATGTAATCAGTTAAAAAATTTTTAGTACAAACAACAAGCTGAGGAACTTAAGAAAAAATTTAAAATACATTAAAATTAAAGTGAATAGCTCACAATACCAACTTAAAGTGTGGAGGAATGTATTAAGAAAACAATCAAGAGCCAAAAATAACTAAGTGACAAAAGGTACCACTAAAGTCACCCCATAGGAACAACAGACATTGCCCACTCAATTAACAGGATGAAGAGTAATCTCTAAGTGTCTATGCTTCTTTGCATCTCTGACTCGGAACTCAAATCCCAGGTAATGTGGTTCAGTGACAGAGCACCTGCCTAGTACTTGAGAGGCCCTAAGCTCTATTTCCAGTATCTCCCTACTGCCCATAAAAATCAAATCCTAGAATAGACCATCCTGTTGGCAAAGTCTGGGTCATGCATCCATGACTAACCTGCTGCCAGAAAGGAAGAGGTGAGAATACCTGACTTTCAAAATCTATGATAGAATTCCACAGTAATGGCAGATTCTCTCCAACTGGAATGGTCATTTAGGTATCAGACAATATGCAAACTGACAACTGTATATAAATATACAGTTTGATATGCCATCTCCTCAAAACTAGGAAAGAGATACATTTCTAAATGCATAGTCTTCCAGACTTAGAAAAGCAGTAAGGTAATGTACATTATATATTAAATATTCCAATGGAGTGGGTCTTGGGCCAGTATCATATAATTATACACATTTACCTTCCTTAGCTGGAATATGTGACCATTAACTAAACTTGGACAAATAAAAACTAGAGGCTCATATCCTTTCTGATTAACTTTTACTATCAGATAAATTCAACTTAGTGCAAATATTTTAATAAATTCTGAACCATTTTCTGTTTTCATAAATTGCATGATTTGAGAATTATAAGAAAGCCATGGTCAGCTCATTTGTGCTAAGCATCATTAATAATATTTAAGTTTTCTCAGGTAAAGAAGAACATGATTAGTCTTAGGAGACAAGAAACATTTCCTGAAAATCTAGTACTTGAACAAACTCTACCGTAAAAGATGATTAGGATTTCAACAGTCTTCTGAATGTGAGCAAGGATGTGCACACTAAAAGGAACAATGTGAGGAAAATTCCCTAGAAACAACCACAAGGAAATATGTGAGGAATAACTTGGGTTAGAGTTTACTCAGGAAGAGAACAAACTGGTTATATATAACCTTTGAAAAGTACAAAGCCAGATTAAAGGATAAATTTTATTCTCTACCCAGTGAAGTGCCAGTAAAAGCTTTAGATCACAGAGTTATAAGATGAGCAGGACACTTTGGGAAGACTAAACTTGCTCTTCTGTGTCTGTTTAAAATAATCTGTATAGGTAAACACCACCTGACGTCACAGGAGGTGTTTAATTTATACAATTGAAATCCACTTTCACTTGTCCTTGTCTCAGTAAAGATAAACTGCTGCTCAACACAAACAGGTCAATACTCCTATACTTGCAGAACATTAGTACTCAGTTGCCTACGAAGAAGTATTGAAAAACTGTCAGAAGAGTGGAGAAGAACTAGGTTATTGGTGTAAGATAAACCACAAACTCACAAACGCTCAGCATAGTGCAGCATACTAGAATTAAACAGAGTTAAATGTTAATATTTCGCCACTTCTTTGTTGTTGCTTTTTTTTTTAATGATCTGTTGTCAGTAGACAGGATATTGATTACAATGAGCTAATTACAGTTATGCCTTAGTGAGAGCAATAGTTAGAGAGCACATAAGCTCCAAAAAACATTTATTAAGCATTCAACAGAGCCAGACATTATCCCAGGCAATGTCAGCATGAGATATTCACGTCAGGAGTCAACTATTTTTTGGCTATGCACCAGGAAACAAATCTCTCTCCTTTCTATGCCCACTCCAAATTCCACCTCCTTTCTTGGATGAAAAGCAAAATTTCTGTACTTGGCACTTCTTGATCCTGAGGAATAAGAACTGGTACTTTTCTTCGTTTCAAAGTGTCTCTAATCTCAGCTATCACAGGATCTGAGTGGCTATATATCAAATACCATTGGCAGTATTAGCTAATTAGGAACCAAAACCACAGAAGAAATGCAGTCTCAGTCTCTGTGATGTGAGTAGCCCATTAGGGTCCACTAGACTTGCGCTATCACAATAGTCTCCCTGTCCCTCTTCATCACTGCATTCACCTGCTAGTTTCATCCTCCCTACAAACTATTACCATCAGACTCTATCATGACTCACACTGGCCAGTGATAATTGATAGCAAGTGGCAGAATATATTTTAGCTTGTGAAGTAAAATACTTTGAGGAGTTATGAGCCTTCTGAGTAAGTTGGTTTAAAACTGATTACTCAAATAGGTAAATATCGCATCTTTTCTCTGTTATGAGAAAATAAAGATGTAAATGAGTTCTAGAATTGTGTGTTATATATTGTGAAATAGAAAATACTCAAAGTGAAATAGGGTGAAGGGGGAAAAATAATGAGATTATAATAAAAAAGAAAGGAAACAAATTTTATGTATATAGGGGGGTGGTTGGGTGGGTAGGGCTATGGGAAAAAAAATGAGAATTCAGTGTGTCTTATACCGGTACAATTCCCATTGTGGAGTGCAATGATGATGTGTATATGTAATGTACCAATAAAGATTTCAATTAAAAATAAATAAAACTGATTACTTTTCACTACATCATTTTAAGGCAATATAGTCTAGCTCTTTAAATTCCTTAATCCCTTCCTTGAAACAATTCACTCTGGAAAGTAACTCGTCTTTTATTATTCCCTTCTAAGCACTGCATCTTCTTGCTGTTATTGGAACCCATCACCCTTGCTTTAGCCATAGAGATTTATACTTCCAGTTGTCTCTGCCTGTTATTTCTTCTTACAGATACCCTGACCACCTTCTTCCTCACTTCCTTCAGGCTGCATCTCACATGATATATATCATTGGTCTTCTTTGATGTCTTCCACCTGTCCATATCAAGCTCCTTCTTATATACACCCTTCAATAAAATGTTAGCTCCACTGGGGTAATTTTTTTAATAAATTGAGTTTTGGGGTACGTTTTAGGGATATAATATGATCACATTCCTCATTGGCAGTTTGTATCTATACATAACATATCTTGATTTTCATTTTGTTCTCATTCTTCTGCCCTCCTTTCAACCTGCCATCCCTTATATACATAAAATTTATGTCCATTTTTTCCTTGTTACTATCAATTCCTTTTCCCTTCTTTGCTTTCCCCTGTCCCTACCCAGTTAGTTTCCCTCTGAACATTTTCTTCTTATTTCACAATATCTATCATACATTTTGGACCTCATCAACACTTTCATTTCCTCACACTAAAGAAGTGATATCTGTGGTATCTACATGATTTTAGAAAAAAATCCAGTTATACAGTAAGTATAAAAGTAAATATTGGTTATAAGTGAAAAAAAGGGGGGGCAAATATTCGAATGCAACCAACTGACAAGATACTCTAGAGAAAATGCTTCTTATTAATTACTAACAAATGTGAAGGAAGAAAGCCCTTCTTCAAGCAGCATCAATGTGGCTGGCTAGAATCCAGAAACTATGACAATCTCTGCCAACACCCACTCAGAACCCCCTTTGCCCCAACCATCTGGCAAGTGCTTCTATTCATGTATTTGCCTCGCGGCTCTGTTTTCAGTCTCATTTCAACTTTTTCTTGCCCAAAGGAAGAAGCACAATCTCAGTGTCTAGTACGTATTTAGCCTTTTCCTGTTTAAGATTTGCTGCCATTTCTCTCCCCAGTATTCTGAACCACAACCCTGTCATCTCTTCACTGAAGATTTCACAGCTAGGCCACCTACCCCGCTCACTCGCTTGCTGACTTGAAGCAGATTCAGATTTTCCTCAGCCAAGTTAAGTACCTACCTGACCCTGGGAACAGAAGGACAAGCTGGCTGAGCTGTGTGTGTGTGGGGGGGTGCAAGTGCAGACACTAGTCTTAAATCTTTTTGAGGACTTGCGTGATCTTGCCTCAGAAGATGGTCCTCAGGTAACCCTTCATGAGTCCTTCCCATTTGTACACCTAAGAATCTTTGCTCTGATGACTCCAAGTCATATCTTGAGTTCTTTACCCTTAAAACAGTGATTAATACTGAGAAATACATGAGAAATTATTAAAACAGGTCCATTAGAGTATCAACATTTTCTGTCACTTCAGGATTAATTTTTCCCTAGGAAAATTGTTTATCCAGTCACTTTTCTAAAGATTTTATCTAGTTTATTCTGCTGTTGGAAGGTGTACAAATATGGCACATTCATAGTAGTGTATTCAAAATGTAGACTTATGTCTGTGGGCATTTAGTTTTATACAGATATTGATGTATTTAGTACATCTATATATGCTATATATATCATATATATATATATAGTATATATATCATATAAATACTATATATGATTTAGTTGTACACATTTTTACTATTGTCTTTGTGCAAAAGAGAAGCAAGTATATTAGAAGATAAGAGAAAGCCAAACAGCTTCTCTGTGTTCTCATCAACCTAATATAGTGGAGCAGTCTTAGGAATCTGGACATTTGATAGATGTTTGATTAATTCAGCACATATTTTTGGAGAATGGACTACTGTACCTGAAGCAGTACTGCAGCCACCATAAAGCTGATGATCTGAAACAAAAATCAGTCTCCAGCATTTGGGAGTTTACATTCTTGTGGAAGGCAGACAACAAGTAAATTGACACTCAGTCATTAACTCAGTGTGAACAGTGCAGAAAATAAAAAAGGATGATGGGAATAGTGACTTACAATGAAGACAGTAGAGCTCCTGTAATGGGAAGTGGAAAAACCTCTCCACGCTGTCCTTCAGTGATGAGAAAGAGTAAGTCACACGTGAGTCTCAAGGAAGACACAAAGTCAGTGGGGGTGGGGGGAGCCATAAAGACTGATTCTTCAGTATTCCTGTACTCATTTAAACGACTTTCTGGGCTCTAGCTTCAGGAACTCATGTTTAACAAGTCTGAGTCGAGCACCTACATCTCCATTTAAACAAGTTTCATACCCACTCAAGACACTCCTGATTCTGATGACCCACGAAACACATTTGGAAAAGTATGGATTTACATTCCTCTTTTTTTGTGTGTGGGATGGATTTGCACCCACTGAGGCCCAAGATTGAACAAGGAATATGGAGATTTGTGCCTTGAGAAAGGAACCCTAGATTTTTGGCAGCTGAGAGGCATGGGTGCCAGTGGAAGGGGCGGGCCAACTGGAATCTTGTGAGCTCTTCCGTGAGGATTGGAGAAGTAATGGACAGAGATAACAGCTAAAGTGAGTCGCTGTCCGCCCCGTGTCTAGGCAAACAACTTTCCAATTAGCAGAAATCAGTGAGATATGTGAGAGTTTATGACTGTTGTGAAATCAAGCTGCTGTCTGCCTTGCTTTATATTTCTTGCTGTGTGTAGGTGGACCGGAGCTCTTAGGTGTTGATTGGCAAAAGGAAGACTTCAGAACCCCGCAGATGTGCTCTGCCTCTACAGGAAAATGGGGTGAAGATGTTAAATTTTACCTCTCCCGCTGCTTCACTTTACCAGTAGAATTATCTAAATGTTGTTGACTGAGAAAAATGGATAGGGAAGAGAAACAATTCGCATTTTATTTCCAACTCAGATGACAATAATGAGATTCGCCACATTCTAATTACTGATTTCTGCCTGAAGGAACATCTTGGCTTTTCCAATTAACAATAATTTAATATGTTATTGCTTATCCTTTGTTCTTTTTTTGAGCTCATCTAATTACCGCGTACTGCTTTTGTTTTCTTAGCCCTAAACACTAGTTTTATTATTTTTTCTTATGAGATTTTTCTTAGATATTTTTCTAATTATAAAGTATTTCCAATTGTATTTAAAATGATGGTTAAGTGCTCTATATTTTGGAATGTATAAAAAAAGAATGAATAATGTATTATCTATCTGTTATTTGGGGGATAATGCAAGTTACAAAATATAATTTTGATTTTTAAACAAATCATTTTTATGTTCTTGTACTATTATCACAACAAGGTACATGTAATTTAAACCAAACTACATCTTCTTTGCAAACGAATGACTCCAGAAAATAGTCCTTGTTTTTGACTGAATAATGAGTCCAGGAACCATTTTATGTTTTCCTTCCTTTTAAACAATGTGGAACTCAGACCATCCAGGAAACACAATGGTTTTGTCATATTTGTGAAATGTTTTAGAAAGAACCTAATCGCTGTCATAAAATTTCCCAAGATGTCATTTTATCAGTTTTTATTCAATAAAAACTGTCTGGTGGGCCTTGTAAGTCATGTCTTCCAAACCACAGTTGGTCTATACCTCATAATTCACTGTACTGTGATATTTTTGTAGTTCTAAAATGTAACTATCAACCTTTTGATGGTAAAAAACTTACCTCATGCTTTTGAATGTCCTCATAATGTCAAATAAAAACTAGGGTCAGAGTAAGACTGCAGTAAAACCTGATGGGGATATTCCAGTGCTATTTCTCCTTCAGTTCACTGGCTATATTTGTGCTCTGTGAGTATCCTTGAGTATGAAATTAAGTAAAATTAATCTTTCTGACTCAATTGTTCATCTACAACTTCACTGGAATACTCTCTGGCCTCTCAGACAGGCTAACTGATCTAATGAAGAGATAGAAAAAGGTATAGAATAGGCACATTTCTAAGAGTCTCCATTAGAAAATCCCATAACCTAATGGCTAATGTATAATTTTCAAGACCACTCGATTAGCCAAACTCATTAGCTTTATTTCACTGATTTCATTTATAGAGTTTCTAATCTAATAGAAAATATATAACATCTGAACCATTTATTACAAAAAACCACTCTTAATCAGTCTGTGTACTTTAGAAAAGGTTATACTTATTAGAATATCCTACTTATCAATCTGCCCTTCTACAGAGATTGAGTAGTTCAACCTACTGCAATAAATCCTTGTACAGTACAAAAAATTATTAGCAATGTGACTATGATCATTCTTGTTCCATTCAAACTTGCATAAAAGCTCTTCAGCTGATTTGTGCTTATGTAAGAGAATGTCTTGTCAATGTTGACCTAGCTTCAGCTGTAAAAATGTGGAATAGTCCAGGGCTGGTAGAATGACTTGAAATCATACAATTGGAAGAACTGGTTCTAGGCCGGATTATATCACTTATTAGTCAGGTAACCTTCACCAAGCTATGGTTTTTCACTAGAACTTTCTAAGGTCTTCATTCATTCCATGTAATGCTGCCTGCCTGCCCACTTTTCAGGGCTCAGAGGACTTACATGCTTTGTAGACAGTCAAACATGGTGCAGATTTTAAAGGCTGATAGCTGTATTTTTAACCCAACAAATTCCTACCTTGAGCTATACTGTTATGGATTAAGCATAAATTTTTCTAGGAAAAAATTCTAGTAGCTAAATGAATAAAATTTAAAGTTCTACAGTGCATAAGTTGTTTCTTGCTTGCAAACGTTGCCCAGTTCTCTTTAGAAATGTACATCTGCACCATCACTTGGACTGCTCTTTACACAATACCTCCTCTTTCTTTCAGACTGTGTAAGTCTAGTTCCTTGATGAGTGTTCCACATCAGGTTGATTTCTTCTTTTCATTAACTCTCAGTAATTTTGTGATGGTTCCAGTTATTCAATGCCAACTCCAATAATCTTTTTCTGACACTCCCACCATATCTGGCATCTGTGCTCCCAGAGGCTTCTGGGCAGGGCATTCTGTTATAGCACCTGTTCCACTTCACATTTTAAAGAGCGTAGTTAAAGAGCAATCTTACATAAAAATCGAACAAAATGATCTTTGATTAATCACTACGTAGTTTAAGGAAGAATGGCACCATCAGTATATTGACACCCCTAGGCACATTTGATCACATTTCTTTCCATTGCTCTGTGGTAACCACTACTCTGTATTGATGTGCAATGTTCTATGAAATTCTATATCATTTCCAACATACACATGTAGAACTCTAAAACTTTTAACATTATTTGGTATTGTTTTTTAAATGTACATGGAAATATACTAGAAGTATTCTCTTATACTATACACTTTTACTCAATGGGTTTTTTTGTGTGTGTGAAATACCTCGGTGTTGTATTTTTCAGCATTATACAACATTCTCAGGCTTCAATATCATAAGTTGAGCAAACCTAATCCAAAAATCTGAAAAACAAAATACTTTTAAAACTTTTTCACAATATCTGTTATACATTATAGCCCTCATTTACACGTTAAGTTTTTCACACCAGAGAAATTATTCAGTATTTATATATGCTTGTCATATTTATCACCTAAGAGTATGGCCTCAATGTGCATTTAGCTATAATTGTCTCAAGGTTCTCATTATTTATGGCTGAGTTGTACTCCATTTTATATTAAAAAAATCTTATTTATGCAGTCATTTGTTGATGGACACTTGGGCTGTTTCCATGATTTTGCTATTGCCAACTGTACTGCTACAAACATGGGTGTTCATATATCACTGTGATGATCAGAAACTATTTGAATACCTATATGCATTAGTCAAATTTTCATCACTGAAACCAAATACCTGACATATATAGTTTTAAGAAGGAAAAGCTTATTTTAGATTTTAGTTTTGGAGATTCTATTCCATGGCTGCCTGAATTCAAGGCAGAAACATAGTTGATGCACCTGAGAGAGGAAACTTCTTGTCTCTTGGTGGCCATAAGACAAGAGAGCAGGAGAAGTCAGTGGAGGGGCAGGGACCAGATATAGTCCCCAGGGTCATCTTGCCATGATCTACTTCTTCCAATTAGATCCCTCCTCCTAACAGCCTGTTCAGTATGGACAGGACCCTTGCAGTTCAGTCACCTGTTCAAGGTTCTCTTTATCCAGCAAAATTGAAAAAAGATTAACTAATGCACTGTGTGATACTCAGAGTTTGGTTTTTTTCTTTCATTTTGGAACATTTTGAGTGTCAGATTTTTAAACTAGGGATGCTCACCTGGTAAAATCCATACATATATTCCAAAATCTGAAATCTGAAACATTTCCAGTGTCAAGAAATGTCAAATGTATTAATTGATTTATTAATTGATTTAATTGATCATTTATTAGTGAAAACAATTGAAGAACAGGATGCTATGAACATTCTTATACTTGACTTTTGGTGTGCATATATATGTTTTTCTGTGAAGCATGCAGATAGAAGTGACATTTCTGGGTCATAAACTATGCGTTAACCTTTAGTGAACATTTCCAAAGAGCTCTCTGAAGTGATTGTAAAAATATGCACACCCATCAGCATCATATGGGAATTTTCAATGCCCTACGTACAAACCAACAATTAATATGGTTAGACTTTTAAATGTCCTGGATCTTGTTGCACTGCAGAACCGTTCTTTCTTTACTTCTGTCCTGCTGTGTGACCTAGCAGCTCAAACTATGTCGAGGATAGTGAAGGACTCTTTTGTGCACAGCTTATATTTAGGTTCATGTGGGGAGCAAAAGAAGGAAACTGGAGAGAAAGAAGAGCAATTTTCTTCCTTCAGTGCCTTCTCTAGGAAGTACAGGCTGGAATTCTTCATTCACCACTTAATTTAAATAACTTTCCTGATTTTTTGAACTTCTTTATTCTGCATATCACTTTTTGAGTAGGTTATAAATATTGCGTATATCTTCTCCCCATGTGTGGCATTTTCTGGCTTTTCAAATTATCTTTCAGTCAAGATTTTACATTTTTATAGTAGTCCTAAACTGTCAAGTTATTCCTTTTATAATATTCCATTTTTTTCAGTACTTGGAATTGAACCCAATACCATCCCACTGAGGCACATTCCCAGCTACTTATTTATTTCTTTATTCATTTATTTGTTTATTTATTATTTATTTATTGATAAAATTTCATTATGTGAGCCATCTTGGACTCACACTTGGAATTTTCTTGGTTCAGTCTCCTGAGTGTCTAGATTATAGGCATGTGCCATCACACTTGGCTATACTTATTTTTTTTCTTAGAAAAGAATATTTCTCTGAAGCCCTAAAGGTTTTTTTACTAAATTTTCTTTTTGTAGATTAATGAAAGTTTTGTTTTTCACATTAGACTTTTAATTTTCCTAGAACTGATTTGTGTATATAGTACGAAGGCAAAATTCATCTTTATTCAATTTTAGGTAATTTAGTTCATTTTCAGTCTCACACATCTGTGCTCCTTCTCTCTTCTCTCTTTTCCTCTGCCTTCCATTCCCTCTATCTCTCTCCTTGAGATTGTCACATCTCTCTTTTTTAGTAGAATTTCCATCTTCTAAGGATACTTATAATTGCACTAAAAGTGTCCACTTTGATAATCTCCCCATCTCAATTATGACTTAGCTACTCTGTATAAGGTGACAATCATGAGTTCCAGTGGTTAGGGTCTGAGTATATGTAGAGCACATCACTCAGCCTACTGCACACTCTAGTAGATATAGTATTTCTCTGAGGGTCTATAAGTCTCATTAGCCATTGAGTTCGGAGTGCATCACAAGTAGTGGATGGTCAGTAAGTGTTTGATTTAGAAGAATAGAGTTTTTCCTCATTTCTGTGCTATTATTTTGAACTCCTTCAAATAAGACTGTATATTTAGCATTTTATACCTTCTAATTAGATTACAATACTTTAGTAAATTCATTATACCTGAATTAATATTGCAGAATAAAAACAGATCTAGAATCTAGTCCAGGTTGTATTGCTTGTTTATAATGAATCTTAAGGGAAATGCTTTTCTTTCTGGAATCTCTTTCTTCTTTAAGGAAAAAGAAAGGAAATAAGCATTGCTTCTGATATCAGCAATATCCCTGTCCTTCACTCCTTATTCATCTAAGGCACTGTTGAAATTTATTTTTAAATTAAAGTCTTTATTGGTACATTACGAATACACATCTCATTCAACATTGAGACTTTGTACCAGAATATAATGTGACTTGATTATCATTTTCCCCTTCCCTCCCACCCTGCACCCCCATCCCCTATATACATAAGCTTTGTTTCTTTTTTTATTATTGTCACACTCTTTTTCCTCCTCATTATTTATCCCTACATTCTCTTTCCTTTTAAATATTTTTTCTCCATAACTGTTGAGTTTTATTTGAACCAATTAAGTGTTCTGCTCCTTTAAAAAATTTGGAAAATTCTTGCTCTCATGTGACACAACATGGAAATACTAAACTTCAGAAAGATGCACTGTTTTAGTTCAGGAATTTACATTCTGAAGCCACCACCTTAAAAACATCCAAGAGAAGCCATTGTCTTGAAGCTATTGTGTTGAAAGATCACTAGGACCACATCTGTCCTTACTGAGAAGGGGTGTGTGTGCTAACATTCCTTCCTGTCAAGTGTGTAAGCTCTAAATTTCATGATACATTTTCTGGAGTTAATGTCTTATCCCAAAAAAAGTGGTCATTAAATTCACTGATTGGGAAGATCTTAGCTTTTCCTTCACATATTTCCAAAATTTCCCTCCAATAAAATTGCAACCTGTTTCCTACTTGCGAGCCACGTTTATATATTCCATTCCCTGTCTGTTAGGTTAAGTGATCCCTTCCTAATTCAGTGTGTCATTTTTCAAATCTGTAAAATGAGAGGGCTCAAACAAAATGAGCCTCAGATTAGCTTTCAGATTCAAAGGCCTATGATCTATTATTATATCCATGAATACATCACTTTAACTCATCAAATCGGTTTTCTTAAATGTCTGCACCATCCAATAATTATTTATTTAATCTTTAGCAGGTGTGAAAATTTCACTCAGAATGAGTTTTTAAAAAGGAGCAGAAAGGAGCAGAAAGAAAGTGTTGATTTGTTAGTTATAGATGATATTATTCATTGGTACAAATTGTGACGTCTGGGTGTTTTTTCAAGTCAACCAAGAGTAACCATGGCAACCTAGGTTAAATTGATGATTGCCCTATTGTAAAGTGTCAAAATCTTAAAAATTCCTCCTCCGCAACAATGATAGCAAAGCGAGCAACCTGTCACTCATTGCTAAAGCTCAGTTAGTTAAAATGAATGCACCAGGCTGAGTAATTTAAATGCATGTCTCAAAAATTCTATGACAGATTCTTTAGGGTTGAAGAGCAACCTAATTGCTGCCAACAAAATAAGATAAGTTTTTATAATGCCCCATTCCCTTTATACAGTTTGAACTCTAGTCCAAGTTGTTGAGAAACGTGATAATCAAGAAGGGATTCATATTGTAAGTTTTGTTATATAAGAAGCTAGATCTGGTCAGATTTCTAAGAGATAAAAATGAATAAATAATTTTTAATTGTCAGTAATATTATAAAAAGTGTGGATTAAAAACACATAGTATGTGAGGAAAATGTTTTAAGTAACCAGTACATCATGAGAAAGGATTGGTGAAGGGTAGAATGATGCAAAAGTACCACTTCCAGAAATCATTTGAGATCTAAATGAAATGAGCTACCTTTGAGCTATTTTTTTTTTATCTTAAACTATGGTCGTGTTACAGCAACTTATCTTTTCACTAGGAAATATATCTGACATATTTGTTAACATGCTAAAATGATGCCCATATAGAAGCAGGACTGAATATTTCTGATTAAAACTGTTTCTTAGCCAAATCCTGTCCATAATCTTTCCTTAGCTACTTTCACTTTTAGCTCCAATTTTACCCAGAAGACCCAATAATATTGAAGCCATCTTAGTTAAGTTCCCTCACTCTCCTTCCATTGCACTTTTGTTCCCTAGTTTCTTCATTTTCATTTCCTGTTTTACAGAAATAAATGCTGGTGATTTTAAGCCTGTTTCAATATTATCTCCTCTTTGATCCTATTACTCTCCTCTGGCTTATTCTTGCAAATGTACTCATTTCGCCTTTTCTTATCCATGTTGTGTACTTCTATCTCTACCACTCACCTTTTATCCAGACTCTAAACAAGGGCTTACTATCTGCTGCGTGGATATTTACAAGCAAATATGCCTTAGACTCTTAAAATTCAATTTTTTCTATGAAACTTGCTGTTTCACCTTGAACCACTATCTAAAGTGCTGCAGTATGCCATCTTGCTCACACACAAGCTCATGGCTGGATCCTGTTCCCCAAGTGAACCTACATGGTGGTAATGCTGAGCTATACCTGGAACTGCAGCACAGAGGCACACAGCTTCCTCCTTGGAACAGGAGAAAATGATGTGAAGCTCCTAGACCACGACCTAACAAGCTCAATATTTATGATTTTGGGACCACAAATAATCAGTTATACAATTATCTTCTTGGTAAATACGAAGAACTGTGTCTATAATTGTGCTTAGAAAAGCCAAGAGTGGTCTTCTACCAGATGTGGTTGTACTGAGTATGACACACCGATATATAATTACAGGCAAGTGTTCTGGGTGAAGCTGGTGGTGTGCCAACTCACACACCTGCAATGTAACACTGTCTCTCCTTTTCATTTAGGAGATCTCATTTCCTCTACCTGCTGTCCATTGGACAGACCAAAGGCTAGATACATTTGTGAGAGTGAGTGTGTGAAATCATATGTGCAAATATAAAGATGAAACTCATACTGACAAAGGTAAGAAGGGTCTGAAGTGATATTAACCAGAGGAGCTCAGATGGAGGAGACTGAAAGCACAGATGCCAGTGTGTATCCCTCTGGAGGTTGTGCATGGGTGCCTGATACATGTGGTCCAGCTACTGCACATATGTCTGAAATTTTAGGGTTCAGATACACAAGCTCAAGTTTGTTACAAAACAAAACATGCTGGAGACCAATGATCTGAGAGACCTTTACTTGATTTTAGGAAAAGCAAAACAGGCTTGGTGTGCCTTCAGTATGAAAGATTCATGTGAAAAGAAAAGGTACACTGTAGATAGGGTTTTATGAATGTGACACCAAGTTATGTAATAGCTAAAGTAAACATGCCTGATCCTTTGCCCAGACCACTTCCATGATCACCCCCACACTAATTAAAAAGTTCCCTGATTGTGTTGAATCTATATAGTAGTTGTGGGAGTATAGGCATTTTGACAATATTGGTTTTTCCTACTCAGGAGCAAGGCATGTCTTTCCATTTTTTGATATCTTCTTCTATCACCTTTTTCAGAGTGCTATAGTTTTCAGCATAGAGGTCTTTTACCTCCTTTGTTAGATTGATTCGTAGATATTTTATTTTTTGGGGTGCTATTGTGAAAGGGACTGACTTCCCAATTTCTATCTCAGTGGGCCTACTGTTTGTGTATACAAAGGCTATTGATTTTTGAATATTGACCTTGTATCCAGCTACATGACTAAATTTGGCGATTAGGTCCAGCAGTTTTTTAATTGAGTTTTTAGGATCCTCTAGATAGAGTATCATGTCATCAGCAAATAATGACAATTTAACTTCTTGTTTTCCTATCTTTATTCCTTTTATTTCTTTCCCTTGCCTAATTGCTGTGTCTAATTGGCTTAGGGAAAGACTTCTTAAACAAAACCTCTATAGCACAAGAATTGGCAGAAAAAAATCAACAAATGGGATCTCATTCTATTAAAAAGCTTCTGCACAGCAAAGGAAACCAACAACAGAGAGAAAAGACAACCAACAATATGGGAAAGAATCTTTACCAGCTGTTCCTCAGACAAAGGGCTACTCTCTAGAATGTATAAAGAGCTTTAAAAAATCAGCCCACCAAATGGGCATCTGAAACGAACAGATACTTTTCAGAGGAAGAAGTAAGAGCTGCTAAGAAGTATATGAAGAAATGCTTCACATCATTGGTCATTCGAGAGATGCAGATAAAAACAACAGTGAGATTTCATCTCAATTCACATAGAATGGTGCTATTTCAGAATTAGCGAGCAGCAAATGTTGGCAAGGCTGCGTAGAAAAGGGACCCTTTCTCCACTGTTGGTGGGAATGTAGACTCGTACAACCTCTGTGGAGATCAGTGTAGAGATTCCTCAAAAAGCTAGGATTGGAGGTCCCATTTGACCTGACCATTGCTCTGCTAGGTATATATTCAAAGGAATTAAAAAGATTCATTTCATAGCGACATATGTGCACCCATGTCTATAAGCAGCTCATTTTGTGATTGCTAAATCTTGGAAACAACCAATATGTCCATTATTTGGAAACTGGATAAAGAAGATGTGGCTCTTTTATAGAATGGAATATTACTCTGCCATTAAAAATGATAAGATTGAGTCATTCATGATCAAATGGATATACTTTGAGGATATCCTCATAAGTGAAATAAATAGGTCACAGATGTGGAAATATCACATCTTTTCTCTGGTATGAAAAAATGAAGTTGTAAATGAGTTGTAGTACGTATAGTTGACATTGTGAAATAGAGAATATTTAAAAGGCAAGAGTGTGTGTAGGGCTAAATAACAAGGGGGAAATAATGTGATAGTAATAAAGAAAAAGGAAACAGATTATGTCTATAGGGAGTGGGGTTTGTAGGGTGGGAGGAAAGGAGAAAAAAATGAAAATCAAGTCACGTGATATTCTGGTACAAACTCTCCGTGTTGAATGCAATGATGATGTGTATTCATAATGTACTTTTTTTTTTAAAGTTCCCTAAGTCAATCCTTAACATCTCAAAAAAGTTACCTTTAGGCCTTCTTGTATTTTAGTGAGTGCTTCTTATTTTTCAAAATGGAGTTCAAACACATTCCAAGCAAAGCCAATATAAATAATAATCAATTTTTTTATGTTTACATTGGCAGTGTTGCAATTTAAACAAACAAACAAACTAAAAATGAATCCAAGATATGTAGTGTAAGTTTATAGTCCCAAATGCTAGGAAGATAGGAAGAATCTGTCTCAAAACAAATCACACTCAATAGACTGAAAAGGAAAGGTAGTAGGAAGGATATCTAAGAAGCAAGATTTAAGAAGCAAGATCTAAGATGCAAGATCAAGGATGATATGTACGTGTGAATATACACTTAAACTCGAATTTTGTAAAATGAGTGTGCTCTAATGAAATAAATTTAAAAACAAGCTGGAAATATTTTTGTATATCCTTATATTAATTGGGTAACTAGGAGGTCTGTGGGGTCACTGTAGGAAAATATCAGTAGTGGTGTTCACTGTCTTCTGCTCTCCCTACCTCCTCTTCTCTCAGCTACAATGAAGAATCAGTAGTGGAAACATTGTGGCAGAAACATGGTTACCTCCTGTCTCCCATTTCATAGCCTGAATGGCATGTTTCAAGTGTCCCAGCTGTTGTGGAGCACTCGGTACCTGAAGTAACACTGTCCTCCTAGCCCTCCAGGTGGCAGACTTACACATGGACCTCAACAGGTCTGGGGCTCCTCTCAGCTCTGAAGTCAGGTATCTGTGTTGTGAAAAATATCCCCAAGCTTTCTGATGAGCTTCCAGCTGGTATATGAATTGCTGGTACACTAGTAAGGTCATCCTGAAACCCATCTAGTTTTGATAATTATTCTTCAGTTAGTATATTTGTGGGTGTCCTAGGATTTCACATCAAGTTAATCTCCAGCTCTTCTTTTTTATTTTGAGAGAAATTCTTACTAAGTCCCTAATTTGCCCAGGCTGGGCTTCACTTCATGATCCTTCTTCTTTAGCCTCTCTCATTTTTGAAATTCTTGTACTCTATGAGAAATAAATCAGATGGTAATGCAAGAACCTACCAGCTCTCTTAATTTCTTCATTTTGTTTAATAGTGCTATTCAGTTACTTTGGGTAATCTTGAACCAAGTTTTGAATCATTCCCCCCATATCAAGATAGTCATCAAGTTCCATTGAGTGTAAGACTATACTACTGTTGACATCTTTACTCTGCTTTAGGGCCAAATTCATCTAATTTGTGTCCTCATTGTTTTCCTAATATTACATCAAAGTCCTCATACATGGTCAGTTCCCATTATTTGCCTCTTTTTGAACTTCACCGCCAGTGTGATCTAATATACAGCTCTGCTCATGTGCGTCAGCTTAAACATCTTCCCCTGATCTGGAGAATGAAGCCTATGTACAGTACTGTTCTATATCCTTAGCAACAGGCGTTGATCTTCCTATGATGCTTGCTTCTTAGACTGATGAACAACTCTCTGTTCTACAGATAACCCTATCCCAGTCCCATCTCATAGGCCATGTCCCTCTGTATGAAGTCTTGTCCTGAATCTGTCAAAATCAAAAGCCACTTTAACTTTCAAATTCTCTGTGAAGACTTTCTCATCATTCTGTTTCAAATCCTCTTCCCTGACTTGTGTTCCCTTCTTTCTTTTTGTTCTCATCAGGTTTTAATTATAGTATCTACATTCCTGCAAATCCTGACATAATGTAGGCTCTTAAATGCTTGAAGTGAATTTAATCAATATGTAATTGAAATAATACACTGATCTATTGTAGTGGTAATATCATTATATTTTATTGTATAAAATCACCATTTCTCAGTAGAATAAAGGTTGACTATAAGTGATTTTTATATAGTTTAATCAAAAACAGGTTTATAAGTATATATTTTCTGGGAATTAATTTTCACAGTACAGCTAGGCTATGATCCTGCTAACTGGAGTGCCGTAGTTCTAGGCAAAGAAAATATCAGGTAAGAGTTCTCATGGTAGTCTCACCTTTTGAACAGTCACGTTTTAGTCCAAGATCACATGGCTTGCCTCAGAGCACTCATGTCTGAACAAGCCAACAGCTAGGCACAGTGAAGCACTGAAGGAATGTCTGCACATGAACTTCACGCAAAATAGTCATTTGGGTCTGAAGCAGTATGACCAAACATCTTGACTCAATGGTACTCTTAGTTTGCTTTAGTTGATCTGGTTTCCTCCAGAGAATATGTCACATTTTTTAGTGCATTTTACAAAAGAACAGAATTCTGATTTCCTCCTTTAACTTCATGATGGCTTGTTCATCGGAATTACTAGAGATTTTTCACACATGCCAATACAATGCACTTGTAACCTCTCTATGACACATTTTACTCCACTGAGTCCGCAGAAGTAAATGGCTTCTTGGAAACAGATGACATATCAGGACACTAGTCAGTACATTTCAGTTACACCTTGAATTTTCCCAATTACCAAATAGGGACTTTATGAATAAGAAATACACCAAAAAAGCATCTGGTTCATTGTCCTATATTTAAAATTTTCTTTTAATTATCTAAGTCAATCAGATATTATAATTTTCTGGTAATTATACTTAATAATATACTTAAGAAGGGCAGAATGATTCCCTGAATTTGAATGGCTAGTATACAATTAATTCTATATTAATGATATTCAATAAATAATTTGGAAATTCACCATCAAGTTTTCCTTTAAGTAATACATCCTTGTGAAAACTCAGGCATCTATTCACTCCCCCTTTAGAACCTGAAAGGAAGGAAATGGATATCTTGGGAGCTGGCCTTCTGAAATGGCTTATAGACTTACATTCTGTGTCCACAGCACCATCAAAGTCTTTAAAAACCTCCACTCATTGTCAGACGACAGTGCTCTACAAAGAGGCTCATAAATTTCCCTAAGTTTCACCTTCCACACTTCACCATCCGTCTTGCTCTGGCCCTGTACTTACTTGGCTCCGTCATTTGTAGATCCGGCTCATTCATCACCTTACACTTTATTTGGAATTCTTGGCGAGATGGCGTATTTACCTGGTTTCAGTTCTGAATTTCGCCCTCCCATCCTGTTATGCAAGATGAAGGGAAACCAAGGGCAAGATCCCTGTATTCTTGAGCTTAGACAGAACAGAGCTCAGACATTCTGCCTAATCTAATATTAGCAATTTTGTAATATCAAAGGCAAATCCACATGCAAAATAGTTCTGAAAGTTGAAAAAAGTCAGGAATAAGAACAAATACATTTTGATAAATTGATTGATTGTGTATTTTAGATAAAAGAGGCCAGAGGCATAGGGAGAGCTACAGTTCAACAAATGACTGAGTCAAGGAATGTAAAGTTTGAGTTTCTGCTTAGACAAGCCACATACTAGCTGGTGACACTAGGGTAAGTATGTAATTTCTAAGGATTTTCACTCCTTGTGTATAAAACAGTATAACAGCATTTCACACATGCTGTTGTAAGAACTAAAGGTAACAAAAAGAACACTTTTCAAGCAAAGAAAAAGCACCTCTATTGAAATGCTAAAAATAAATAACATTTTTAAAGGAATGAAACCTTTGCTACTTTACAAAGTGGTTATCAAATTACTTAAAATAAAGCTCTTTCCGTGCAACTCCTGAGGCAACCTGAAAGGCACTTATCCATGCCAACAAGCAGTTGCCAGTCATACCCACTACATCGTCATTCTGCTTTCTTACATGCAGAAACAGCCACCTTTATATTTCATGTATTTTTTTCCAATATCACGACTAATCCAGTGCAGTGACATGAATAATAGCCAATCTGCCACAGCACGCGGTGTACCTCATAGAATGATTCATTGGTGCAGTTTGGGGAGTGCAGTGTTCCTTGATGTGAAGTTTTGGAGGTCTCTGGTTTCCTTCTATATTAACTTTGGATGTGTTCTGTCACTATTCCAAAACACCATGGCTTCTGTAGACTGAAGAACACTGTGAACCATGGTTTGCAGAATGAGTAAATCATTTTCTTAGTTTCCATGCCCTTGTTTACAGAAGAAATAACGGCCACAGCACACTGCATAGCAAGCAGTTTCATAAAGTATTCCACTGCCTAGACTACATTTCATTTTTGTAAAGAAAGAGTCAGGCTGTTAGAAGACCTAACACCAAAAGCCTTTAATTGAATGAACATCCATAAAGTAATCAATGGCCACGCTGACAGCAGTCCCATCTATGTCTTGTTTGCTGACTTGTAATTTAAAAAACCCACCAGCACTTTCTGTGAGATATTTTTTCTTCAAAACTCTGAGATATTCTCTTTGTTCCGGGATATCAGCTCCTTTCATGCCATATACTGTAAAGTCATGTATCAGTAACAGAGTCACTTCTCTATTTTTAGCTGTGCTAATGGCCAATTTTCACACAATAGGGCAACCTGACCAGAAACTGACCTGAAACAGCATGCTAAGACAGATGGCATATAGACTTGCTGCTACAGTCCCAAACACTGGCTGTTAAAAACTCTCTGTGGTAACAGTTAAGTTCGTGGCTGTTTAAAGGTAGTACCCACAGCACAATTCTGGGAGAGATATTTTCAGATCAGTTTTCAAATGTTTTGAGATCAGTTTCAGAGAGACATAGATGCTGAACTCGTGCTCGACGACAATAGAATGAGGCTTCTATGGGATGAGGTTGACATTTTAACTGATTGATACATATTTCTTAAGTCCTTGTTAGGTGTCCAAGGCTGTCAAAGTGACTTGAAATGTTTGATTGAGTTAGAAGGCAAAAGCAGAATTTTAAGGCAGAGATCAAATTTCTGAAGTGAAAAACTAAAATGAAAATGCTTAAACCAGGGAGTGGATGGAGATACCCTCAAAATTCCTCAGACACGGTATCTGGAGGACAGGCTAGAAATCAGCCACAGCAAGCGGCAGCAAAAATCATGGTGCAAAGGGTTCCACTCACCCTGGCTCTGTCCTCCCATAACCTTTAGCTCCTTTTGCAACAAACACTGAATGCCTCTATTCTCTTTGACTTATAGGCCCATCAGGCAATTGGTAAATCATAATTTCCTGTGTGCATACTCTTTTTTAGATACTGTCAGAGAAGAAACACAAATAGACAAAATATATATGGCTTCCAGACTCTGTTTATAGTCTAATTATGGGTGAAGGTATCTACTTATATCAAATCCACACAAAAAGTGTGTTTTATGTCCAAAATGAGAGGCACAGTTTATAAAGATTTTGATAATTAATAATTTGACATCTCTTAGGATCAATTTCTGCTTTCCTTCCCTAACTTCACAATCTGGAGTGTATTTATTCATTATAGGCTCTCCTAGAATCTCCATATTTCTTTCTTGTCTCTTGATTGGGGTGGGGGGAGGGTCTGTAACACATTGTGATTATTGTATTTCTAACTTCTTCTCTAAATAACTTGTAATCAACATGAATGATCAAGGCTATTTTTTTTGTTCATTGTATCTCCAAAAGTTAGTTCATTGCTTAACTGCTCTCTCATGTACGAAATTTAATGTTTTCTACAACTTTTTTTTAATACATTGCAATTATTTTCATGCAGTGAGCTGCATTTATTTAAAATGTTCATCTTCTGAGGCACACAACTATGGAGCCTCCACCACGAGTAGAATTTCCATCACCCCTACATGTACTCTTAAACCCCTTTATAATTTATTCCTACATACTAACCCAGGCCTCAGGTAGCTAGACTTTCATGTACATGTAAACACATCATATGTACCTTTGTGTCCAGCTTTTTTTACTCAGCATAACAATTTTGAAGACCATTCATTTTATGGTATTGCCACAACAATTTTTCTACATCTTCTGACAGTATCTTCTGATAAGTAATGCATTTCCACTTTATTAGCATATTTTCCACATATTATTTCAGTTACGTGACTGTGACAAATGACTAACTGTATTCCCAGTGGCATGTGATATTTAGTACAAGTTTTGAGGCAAAATTTTCATCATCGTTAGAGGATGGATAAAGTGTTATAACATCGTGTGACTATCACATGATGTTAATCATTGAAAACTCTGTGCAGTTATCTTCCTTCCTTTCTTTTCCTGTTGTCTAGCTCCTTGTCGGATCTATTAGATATTTCATGTTTTTGCCTTAAAATATAGCTAAGAGCTTGTCAGGGTAGAAAGCTTGTCAGATATGTCATTAATTTATGCTTTCATAATTTGTATTAGTCTCAAAGCTGAATGTCAGTGAATGAATGTTTTTAAGTTACCTGTCAATTTTTTAAAGGTGTGTTTATTTCAAGCAGTGTTTTTAAAAACCTGTAAATCAGCTTAACTGGGCTGCTTGAAACCATAATTAGTTGTGATCTACAGAATGCACAAAGATAAGTAAGGTTGCTACTATACAGCTTTGTATCTGTCGAACCCTCTGTCTGTCTTCAGGACACCTCCCCTACCC
The DNA here is from genome assembly GCA_004026965.1 of Petromus typicus. Classification (NCBI taxonomy): domain Eukaryota; kingdom Metazoa; phylum Chordata; class Mammalia; order Rodentia; family Petromuridae; genus Petromus; species Petromus typicus. Next base: position 38,434 of record PVIR01002326.1, on the reverse strand, counting down.
TGTGTCACATAGACTCCTATAAATACCAAAGGAAGAGGCAGTGCACGTCTGCACATTCACCGTTACTAGAACGTTCTTCTCTTGCTTGCTTTTCAGAACTTGAGTATATACACAGAACGCACCTCAGTTCAGAGATCACTGCTAGGGAGTGGAGAGCTAGCAAGTGTCAATGATCAGAAAAACTACCTGATAAAAAAGATCTTTTAATTATTTTAACCTGGTGATCTCTTACAGTATGCAATGCAGAAATTAGACCACAAGCACTGGCTGCAGCTGGACACTGTGTTTACTTTTGTTTTCACTTAACTCTTAACTAGCATTTTTTAAAACCTATGCTCTCAAAAGAAAATAGGGAAATAGGAAAATAGAGGGATGAATAATATAAAGTCCATCTCCCCTTCTTATCCTTCACCCCAGTTTTCCCAGAGCTAACTACTATTGATAGTTTCTTATGCATCTTTCTGGATACTTGCTATATGCACATGAACATATACATATATGCTTATTCTTGCCTCCTTGCTTTCATGTGATTAACTGCTCTTGCTGCTTTAAACATTATTTTTTCACCTACACATACATCTTTGACATTTTTCCACATGTCCAGACAGAGAACCATGCCATTTCTCCTCAGTGTTGAGTCCTCCATTAAATGGATATTTTTAACCAGCTTGCTTTATAAGACAAAAAAAAAGCTGATCATTGTTGAAAGTGCTGTAGTCAACGTACATGCAGATATCTTGTGCATGGTATTAGTTTTAGAATCAAAAGCACTGGACAGAAAACATGTATCCACTTCTACAATGGCATGCAAAACTGCCCTGTAAAATAGCAAACACTTGTTCATAATTTTGTGGGTTGGCAATTTGGATAGGGCTCAAGTGGCAGGATTCATCTATGTTCCACATGACACCAGTTGGACCCATTTATGTACTTTCAGTGCATTGGTGGGTTGACCGGGGGCCAGCTGTTCTCAGAGGTTCTCTTTCACCTGTCAGGGACCCCTGTGAAGGCTGCTGCAGATGGGCTCACTAAACTCCTTTATCTCTCCACACAGTCTCTCTCTCAACATTCAGTTATCTTATCCTCAAGGAGCTTGCCTAGGGTTGTTCACAAGGCAGTTGGGACCCAAGCAAGTAAGAATAGAAGCTGTAAAACTTCTTAAGGCCTAAGCTTGGAAGTGATACAATGTCAGTTATATCATGTTCTGCTCATCATAGAAAACTTGTCTTATTCCAGATTCCAGGAGTAAAAATAAAGCCCTCCCTTTATGGAAGTTGATACAAAATTATATTGCAAAGATGTATGTACAGTGATGAAAAATTATTTTGTGTACATCTTTGTAAACAATACTCCACAAGTGTGTGTGTTTTTGTTTTGAAAGATCTTTCCAATTTTGCAAATAGTACTAAATATTAAATAATCATATTCAGGACATGGCAGGGTAATAATATAAGAATGACACAAGACATGCTGTAAAGAAAGAATCAAAATAACTTGCTAACTGAGTAGCTATGAGGTGACAGGCAAGAATAAAAATGTCAACGCTCAAGTCAAGATCTCATTGCTCAAGTTTAAAATGTTGGACTAGAAGAAGCTATTCTGCTCTAACCACCTCTAATGTTCAGACTTCCTCTACAAATCCATTTCTAACATTCTTGAGCATATCTATTAATAAGAATATCTCTCTTCTTTGTTATAATCCATTGTTGTTTAGGCTAAGAATATTCTCCAAAACCCTCATGAACTCACAAGTGGGGCTTTTGGCATGGGATTGAAGCAGTAGGACCCTATAGCAGACTTGCTATTAAGAAGTGGAGCCTCCGGGTCACTGGGGGTGTGACCTAGATGGGTTGGTTCACATCTCCCTGTGCTTCTTGGTCTCTGTGACATAAGCAATTTTTCCTCTTCTATGCTCCTCTGCCATGCCATTCTTCCCGAGAGCCAACTAATCACGGACTGAAACCAGAAAGCAAAATAAACCTATCCTCCTTTAAATTGTGGGTGTTAATCCCCATTATGGAGTGCAATCATGATGCATATATGTAGTGTACCTATAAAGATTTTTTTAAAATTGTGGGTGTTAAGCATTGCGTTTCAGTAATATGAAAGTGGGAAAGATATAATCCATTTCATTTTTTTGAAAGATCAGCTAGATGAATCTTTCTTCAATCAAGCTAAACTTTCTCCTTAAAACTTCAACTTACCTGTCCTACTTCTGATCTATAGAATTCAGAGAACAGTTTTATTCTTCCTTTTCTATAAGACATTCAACAGTTGAAGTCATTTACAATACTCTTTATTCTCTTTTCTTCTCCTGGTTAAATATTCACAGGTCCTACATCTGTTCTCCATTTATTATCCCTTCCAGGATATTTATATTCTCCATTGATAACTGTATGCACATGTGCTCCTATTTACCATTTTTTCTCTCTTTACCAATATAGTGCTCAGAGTAGAACACAGAACACAAAAATGGTCTGACTAGTAAATAGCAAAGCAGAATTGTTATCTACTTTCTTTGTCAGTAAATTTTGATTAATACAAAGCAAGATTACAATAACTTTCGGGAAATCTACCTATTATATTTTATCTACTTACACTTTCAATAAATGAAACACCAAAAAAGTAAATATGAATGTGAAATACTTAGATATGCATATTTAATCACTGTGTTGAGAGTCTTGGAAACGTCTGAGCTTCCAGGATGAAATTTTGGCTATTTTTCGTACAGAAATCCCTCATCTTCTGAAAGTTTACTTAATAACTTACTACGCACATTCCTGAAGAATGGTGTCACACATACTGGCCTATTCTACTCTCAAATTATAATTTATGTATTGCATAGGCTACAAGGGAAGGGGACAAAAATGAGATGCATTGCAGAAAAATGTTGCATTTGCTTTTAGTCCTGAGACAATAGATACACTGGTTACCTCATGATTGTTTTAAGTATAGAAAAAGCCTACTTGATAGTAATCCCCCCCGCCAAAAGAAACCTTGGATTTAGGCACTAAGACTTCATCTTAATGTACTATTAGAGTAGAATTTCACCTAAGAAGCAATAATGTGGTGAGTTTCAACTCTTGAGAAGGTGAAAAGAGATGAATTTTTACTTTTATATGTTTAAAACAAAGGAAAGAGATGTTACCAGCAGAGTGTTGAAAAAAGACTAGAAGTAAAAAGTGGTTTTACCATAATATTACATTTAGTAGAAACAGGGTTTCATTGAAAAACCTTACTGACATTCTTTTAAGTTCAAAATATTTAACTTAAGAGTCATATGAACATTTCATTTAGGGCTTGAAAAGGAAGTGTTTTCTCTGATCTTGGGCTTAGATTTCCCCTAATATAAATCAGCATTTCCCTAAACTCCACTTGCAGAATGAGCTTTTTTCGATATCAAATACATTTATTTCTATCGACAGAGGTTTATAGTTCAGATACAAACAAAGAAAAATCTCTAAGGCCCTTCATCATGTCTTAGCAATAATCCACTGTCCCCAGTAAGTTCTTATCATAAGCACATTTTATATGCATGTGATAAGTACCCTCACCCGAGTCATTAAAAACTTGTTGAAAAGAAAGAGTCCAAACTTTTAGCTCTGCAGTATTATATACTAGAAAATTCCCTCTAGGATTCTGCAAATCCTCTTTCAGCACCTTTTTGGCTACAGTAAATGGATGGGGGAGGAATCTGCCGAGCGCCACTGGGCATCGAGCCCACTCTTCTCTAGCTCATCCAAAAGGGCATCATGAGTAACACTAATGGCTGCTCTCTCAGTATCCTCTTTTGTTTTCCTCACTGGATTCCTAGTTTGAGGCTCAGCAAGCTTAAAATTATTCTTCAAGCTGGTGTTTACTTAAACTTCACAAGGAAAAGCATTTCGAATGCAGATTTAGATTTCAATTTCTATAAGTTCCTTTAACTTAAAAATGCCGAATTTATCTATACAGCAAGTAAAGTGAAATAGCCCTGTGCACACTATTCTTAGCTCAATCTGTCAAAGGCAATTTGCATAATATCACAATGTACTGATTTCAGCTGTTTGTAATATCAATACCAGACAGAGCAAGGCCAGGAAACAGAGTGGATTGTGTCTATAGATGCTACAGTACTGCTTCATTAATGAGTTTAAAGAATGGCCTCCAAAACAGAACACTCGTCAGAGGCTCAAATGCATGCTGTCTAAGGGGTATTGATTGATCTGGACCAGCCAGGAAATTAGAAAGAGGAGAGTCATAGTACAACAATTCATCTTTGTCAATGAAAGGAATGTTTCTCTTGGTAACCAGCTTTCTCCTGGTTCACAGGCTTTCATCTTTAAGAACTATATGTTTCTTTGGAAAATTTTCATGTTATCTTGGCAACTCATTCAGTTGCAATAATCATGAGCACTTAGACTTGTCACCTTGGAAGACATTTAGTCACATTCACTTAGCAAAGCAAAGTGCCAAAGGATGGAAATGTTCCCCGATATACCAAGGACTTCCTTACCTTAGTGTACGGAAAATGACCTTAAGCCAGTGAAAAATGGGCTAAGCCATCAGCTACATGGTCTAGATAGCGATATTTTTATTTGAATATAAATTTCATGAGAAGACTGATATAAATTTGTTCAATGCCCTGTCCCCAGCCTGGCACATAGAACATACTTAGTTAATAATCACGAGACAGATAAATTAATGAATACATATTTCAATACATATCTCCAGTATTTCTACTACAGGGAAGACCTAGGATGCTGCTAATAGTCAGTCATGCGTTCGACAGATACTTAATGTCTGCTGGGCCTTGGGCATCAAACACGGTTTGAAGGGTAGAGATTTCCAGCTGGTACTGTGCAATCTTACAGTGGATAGCCCAGAAGTAACACATAGTTTTTCTACTCTGCGGAATTAGCAATTTTAAAATCGAGTTGGAAGGTGAGAGATAAATATCAAAACATTAAAAATGCAATTTTACCTTACACGATGTAAAAGCTGCCATCTGTCATCATTATGTATCATCTGTGAGGCACACAGACTCCACCCACAAAGAGTCCATGTCCAGTTTTTGTTTGTTTTTCCCAGAGTTTCAGTATCTTCATCTCACATAGTTACATTTATTCTTTTGTTCTTTCCTCAAACTATTTCATTTTCACTTAACATTTTTTTCTTTCATGTGTACTACAAACCCCCAACCAAATAAGAGATAGAATAAAATGTGATACATCTTGTTTACTTAAAAATGTCCCAACCTTTCTGCCTGTACCACCAAAAGCAATCACACTTCAAAGTCTGTTGGCTGTAGCATCTCATCTCAGCACTTTTAATTTAGATGTAGTTACATTTGCATAATAGTTTAGCTGTGAATTTGGCAGGAAATTTCTGAAGAGTTATTTTGGTTCTACAGAGAGTGTGCCCACTGTCTAATAAGCAGATCTCCTGTGCAGTATTGCGTTTTTATCTTTATCAAAAAAGTACCCTGGAGGCTCGTACCTTGGCAAAGTTTTATTTTTTCTCACAAAGAATACAATTAACAGCATTGCTTTTCCTGAGAGGGAGATGTGGTAGTCTGTTGAATTTCTGAAACCATAGTAACAATACAGGAGATATTCAGTGAAAATCATAGTTAACATTTTTATACGGCTTACTTTTTTGTGATTGTTAAAGAAGTGCATATTCCTAATTATATATCTGGAAGAAATATAAAAATATAGAGGAAGTAAAAATTGTCCATGATGTTGTTACCTGGAGATAACCACTTTAACATGTTGGAGTAAATTATTTTTGTTATTTCTGTGTGTGTGTATATGTGCACGCGCGCATGCACGTGCACATGTGTGTGTTTAACACATTCTGGAGTATACTCTGCAAACCAAGCACACACTACCACACATGCATTTCTGGTTAGTTAATGCAGACTGCTAGGATATTGAAGAAAAATCTTACACTAGGATAGTACAGATTAATAATAGTTTCCTTTTTATTACAGATAATTTCAAATATAAGCAATAAATTCTCGTGGAAGCCAGGTACTCATTCCCTCAACTTAAACACTATTAATATTCTGTCATTCTTATTTGTTTGTATCCCTCCCCCATTCTCCAAACTACGTGATTACTACACTTGCACACTTCTTTTGTGAGGTAAAATTAACACAATTTTAAAATGCACATTTTAAAACGCATAGTGATGAAAAAAAGATTACACATATTAGGAAAGTTCCTAGATGTTCCTCCATAGCCAATCCTATTCTTCTCCACCTTGAAAGGAATCAGAACTTTGCTTCTTCTATAATTGAAAGTACATCTCCATATATAGCATGCATTCTTTTGTGCACAGATTTTTCCATTCAGTATAGTGCCTACGGAATGAATTCTTGTGTGTGTGTGTGTGTGTGTGTGTGTGTGTATGTGTGTCTTTGTGCCTTTTATTGCTGAATAGTATGCAATGAACACATTGCAATTTGTTATCTATTTTTCTGCTGATGAATACCTGAAATTTTTTTTCTGTTTTAACTATTATGAATAAAAATGCTATAACAATTCAAGTGTACATTTTCACATATGCATAGTTATATTTTGATTTTTCTTTAAAATTCTTATACAAGCAAAGACTGGCTCGGTTTCTGTAAGTATTGCCTATTTTCTGAAGTGGTTGTACCATTTTCTACTCCATTAATTTGTGAAAGCTCTGGTCCTTCATCTCATCTGCATTAACTGTTACTCACTCTGGGGAGGTACTGTCATCACAATTTGATACAGTCATTAAAATGGACGTACCTTGAGGAAGTGAAATAAATAGATCACAGATGTGTAAATATCATCATCTTTTCTCTGACACGAGAAAATAATGATGTGTATGAGTTCTAGAATGTATGTCATATATTGTGAAATAGAAAATATTCAAAATGAAATGGAGTAAAGGGGGAAAATAATGTGACTATAACAAAAAAACAGGAAACAAAGTTTATGCATACAGGGTGTGGGGGTGGTAGGGTGGGTAGGGCTATGGAAAAAATTATAATTGAGTTGTGTCATATAGTGGTACAAATTCTACATTGTTGAGTGCAATCATGGCTTGTATATGTAATGTACCAATAAAGATTTCAATTTAAAAAAATGACCAGCTTCCTAAGGTACAGATTTCCAGGCTAGTTTCTGGTAAGAGCCCACTGAACACCAACACCAACCTAATGTCTAAGGCATCACAAAGGCTGAACAATATGGGGCTGTGGCACCAGGATATAGTGTGCAGCGATAAACAGTGGTGGGCTCAGACCAAATGAACAATAAAGCGGGATAAGTCAGAGCCAAATACATGAGTGTCATTCTTGCTGTGTCTGGAAGAAGCCATAGGAGCGTCTGTACACACGAAAGATCCGAGCAGCAATCCCAGAAAGCTGTGTCACTGCCCCCTGCAGGACAAGCACTGCCCAGCACCTGCACCTGGAACCGAGGTTTCCTTGCTGTCATTCATAAACACTTGGTGGCCACCATCTTGGAACTAGTGGGCAAGGAGGCTCACAGCTGCAAGTGTACAGCCCCCGGAACACGGAGAGAGACCTGGACGATGGCCCAAGTCTTGGAGGATGACCCTGACTCTCAGGACGTCGAACCGTCTTCAGCTGAGAACCAGCTCTTAGGCCCTGGGGAACAAAACATTTTGCTATGTTGTATTCTCATTTTATTTCGTTTGCAATATTTTTTATTTTCTTCTTTGATTTATTTTAAAATTACTTTTGGAAAACATTATATCATTTCTCTAGTGTGAGAAATTGAACGTGTCCAATAAAGTCCAGAATGCACAACAGGTATTATGAAACGGGAAGAAAATCTTTAAGGGGGGAGGGAATCTGGAGAGGGCAGCAGAAAGCAGAGGAGGAAAGAAAATAGCTGCGGATATAGAGAAAACAATGCAAACAAAGCTTATGTATATGGGGAGAGGCTGGAGGATAAGAATCAAGATGCATCATGAATAGGTACAAATTCTCAATGATGAATATGATCATAATGTATACTTCAAATGTACCAATAAATTCAATTAAAATCAAAAATAGTTTTGGAAATATATTTTTTATTTCCAAATTATGAAGATTTTTAAACTTGTATTAATGTAGTGGTAGTGTGATCATAAGATTTCAAACTTTGAAAATGTATCAAACAACTTATATTGCTGCATGCAGTCATTCTTGACACACTCTGTGTATAAAGGTCAAAATAATATGTATTTGGCAACTACACAGCATTGTCTTTTATAAATGCCAATTAGGCCAAAGTGGTTCATCCGTATGCTTACTGATTTCTTTCCAATGGTTCTATCAGGTACTGAGAGCACAGATGTTAAAAGACCTCAGATTATATCTGTCTTCTTATCTTTTTCACCATTTTCTATTGTCAAATTTCTTCACTGATTTTTGGCTCTGTTTCAGGCATATGCATAGTTAGACTCCTCCTGATATATTGATTGTTGACCTTTATTATATTTAAGAAATATCCTTTTTTTCTCTCCAGGGATATTATCTGTCTTGAATTGTATTTTGTCTATTACTTATATAGCCACTTCTGATTTTTAATGCTTATTGTTTATATGTGTTCTTCCAACCTATTTGTGAAGAATGTTCATTTAAAATTTATCTTTTATAGACACTTTATAGGTGCATCTTGCTATGCCATTTGTGTATTTGAGGTTTCATACATATACAGTTATTGACATAATTGCATTGAGGACTACCAACTTGTTACTCATTAACTAATCAGCTTATCTCTGTATGTGTGTGTATGTGTGTGTGTGTGTGTGTGTGTGCACACGTCCATGTGCATGCATGCCTCTTTTTCTTTTTCCTGTCTTACCTGGATTTAATAAAATACTTTTAGTATTTAATTTCAATTATTGACTTAACTGTTTATTGTACAATTATTTTTAAGTTTAAAAGAACATGAAATTAGGCTTTAAGTATAATTTGAAAATACTTTCTGATAAAACAAAAGGAGGTTTGGTGAAGTGATACTCTTATCATCCACAAATTTTTCAGCATATATATCCTACTCCTGAGGATATTCCACAAATAACTACACTGAAACAATCATATCATAAAATGAATGCCATACTTATCATTCAAATAAAATTTAATCCTGCCCCCCAAATTCTCACTTCCAGTTATATCTTCAAAAGTTTTTTAGAAAATCACATATTAAGAAAAGTCTATAGAGCAGGGCATTTAGCTCAGTGGTTCCAGGGCCTGCCTTGCAAGTTCAAGGACCCAGGTCTGGTCCCCAGTAACCACATACAGCAATGTCGGATGTGGAGACTCAGGCCCACCAGCAATCAGTACCACATATCACAGTGCTGAGCATGGTGGCTCACTCCTGTAATCCCAGCACTCAGGAGGAAGAGGCAGGAGGATTGCTGTGAGTTCGAAGATGAGCTCAGGGCCAGTCTGAACTACAAAAGTGAAACCCTGTCTCAAAAAAAAAAAAAAAGGAAAGAGAGAGAGAGAGAGAAGGAAGGAAAGAAAGAAAGAAAGAAAGAAAGAGAGAGAGAGAAAAAGAAAGAGAGAGAAAAGAATTTCTAAAATTTTCAAGAGTGAGAGGAGATAGTTCATCCACAAAGAAATATAATGATGGCACAGACTTCTAATGTACAAACCTGGATGCCAGAAAGTAATGTTAGAATGTTTTCAAAATTTTAAGTAAAAATGGTTTTGACCCAGAAGTTTTATGATTGGCTTCTTTGTGCGAGGGAGCTGATAAAAAATGTTCTATTGTGTACACGAAGCCTGTTACTTTGCTTAGTTTCTCCCTTGAAGGGGAGAATGACTGAGATCTCCACAGCATAGATATTACAGAACGTATTTTCCTGCTTTTATTGTGGACAGAATTTTTTGCTTGAATACTAAGTATTGTGTATTTTCATTGTTAGGGCTCTATTTGTTTTATCTTTTTAAATAACTTTGAACTGGGATAAGTTTGAGCCTTTTTAATATTGCCTTTAAATTTCCTTACTATTCTCGACACACTGCTGACACTTTTCCTCCCCTATGGGCTTAACTTTCCAATACCTTCTACCCTAGACCTTGAGCATGAAGTTCTTCTACTAGAGTTGGTGAGAACAAAATACACTCTCAGAGCTCTGGGAATTGTTCAGCCTAGTTCTGTGCAGTGACTCTGCCTCCTGTGTCTGGTTACACCCTCTCGTGTGTGCACAGCACTGATAATTTGAGGACTCATAAGAACAGCTAACCTATGTAGATCTCTGGAACATTTTCTTCACTGACTTTCTGGCTAGAATTTACCAGCTGACCCTTGGTGTGTGACTGATTCCTCTACTCACCAACACCACTCGGTTATGTGCAGCTGCTTCTCACTCTGTAGAGCAGCTTTGACCGATGAGAGGAATCCCCTCTCTGTTCTGTGTAATGCTCCTGTGGTCTCTGAGAACAACTGCTTCAAACATTTTACCCAGCTTTCTGGTTGCTTAAGCGAGGACAGTTAATCCCATCCCTATTATTCTTTGTAAACATTTTTCCAGCCTTATTGAAGTATGATTGACAAATAAATGGGTACACTAAGGATGTTCAAAGTGATGTTTTGATATATGTAAACATCATGAAATCCCTATTTTGCTAGCATGTATGAGTGCAGAAGTCTGCGACAAATTTCGTAATTTCTTGTTTTCTGCTGACATTTAAGTAGTATCTTTCATTTCTTCAAACATAGCAAGCATAGCTGTTTTATAGTGGGCTACAGAAAATTCCAATTTCTCTAGTTTTTATTAGTTGTTAGTTTTCTATTGTTGCAAAACAAGTTAAGACAAATTTAGTTATTTAAATCGACAACAAGTCATTAGCTTGCAATTCTGCCTATGGGTAGTTCAAGTGGAGTTTGAACTGTCTACATATTGTCTTCTAAGGTTGAAATAGAAGGGTATTTTTTTGCCAGACTACAGTTTTCTCTAGAGCCCAGAGTCTTCTTTCGAGTTCACTTTCTTATGGGCTGACTTCCACTTTTTGCAGCTGTAGAAGGGAGTGCCTCATTTCCTTGATTATGCTCATCTTGAGGAGAGGGGACTCCCCAGGTTTCCAGATGCCTGCTGTCTTCTTCACATGATCCTGTCCATCTTCAAAGTCATCAGCAGAGTTCTTTGTGTAGAATACCTCTCAGGCTTCACATTTCTTCAACAGAGTCCAATAAAGTAAGGTTCAAGACAGTCATCTCCCTCTCTTAAATCAACCGATTTAAAATCTTTACTATTTTGAATATAATTCCAAAATTACTTTAATCAACTTTTTTTTTTTTTTTGAGACAGGATCTCACTTTGCAGTTCTGACTGGCCCTGAGCTCACTATGTAGCCCAGGCTAGCCTCAAACTTAGCAATACTTCTACCTCTGCTCCCAAGTGCTGGGATTACAGGCATGAGCCACCAGGCCTGGCACTGTGGTATGTGGTAGTGATTGCTGGTGGGTGTGAGTCACCACATCCGGCATTATTGTATGTGGTTACCCTTCGCACTTACAATGCAGGCACCAGAACTACCCTAGCCCCTACCTTGATGAACTTTTTGAGGAATAACTGGAGAAAGGATTGTGGCACAAACTGAAAAAAGTCAGTTAGAATTCTGTCTATAATATATGTGCACCGATGTTTATAGTAGGACAATTTGTAAAAGCTAAGTCCTTAAAATAGCCCAAATTCCCATCAACTGGAGACTAGATAAAGAAGATGTAGAAGTCTGGGACAATAACTTTATATATATATTTATATATATAATGGTGTTTGACTCAGTCATAAAGAATGATAAATTGAAGACATTTATAGCTACATAAATGTACCCCGAGGCTATATTCATGTGAAAGAAATAGAACACAGGTGTGTAAATATTATATCCTTTCTTTAGCGTGAGAAACTCACAACATAAAAGAGGTCCAAAATGTATAATTGGTATTGTGAAATAGAAAGAAAATATTCAAAGGGGAAAGGGAAAGGGATGCAGGGGAAAGCAAAGAAGGGAAAGAAAAAATTTGATGGTAAAAGGAAAAATTGGAAACAAAACTTATGTAATAGGGGGTTGGGTTTTGAAGAAACAGCAGGGGAGTGAGGAAAATAAGAATCAAATATGTCATGTACATGTACAAATTCTCAATGATGAATGTGATCATAATGTATTCTTAAAATTTTCCAATAAAATCAATTTAGTAAAAAAAGAATTTTTCTACATTTTATATGTTTTATTGATTGTGGTTTCAATTAATTCTTTCTCATAATATCTTATCTGCTTATATATATAGAAAGCACTTTTAGTTGTTCATCACTATTCCAGCAACACCTTAATAGCTATTCAGTGCTTCTGTTAATTTATTCGGTGTTTCCATCCTTGAAAGATTTGGAGACTTGACCATTGTTCTACTACCACAAGATACTGCCAGTAATGCATGTCGAATGTTGGTGAATACAGTTTCTAGATTCTTTCTCTGCAATTTCACTGTTCTCTCTCTAGAGCTTTTAACTAGTTTGATACTTGGCTTTCTATAACTCAGATTTTTGTCTTTATTCTAACTTTGACTTTTTCCTGTTACACAGAAATTTGCCCAAAATTATTTTCCATTCTTTCATTAAATTTTCACACCAGCAAATATGTAATTTATTAGAACTCTTCCTTGTTTTTGGAATATTTCCTTAAAATATCCAGCACTTGGGAGGTAAAGACAGGTGGATTGCCATGAGTTTAAGCCAGCCTGAGCTACATAATAGTCGAAGCTAACCTGAGCTACATAATGAGACCCCTACCATCACAACAAAAAAAACCACATACACACATGTATCTCTTGTTCACTTTTATGGATATAATTATTTTCTAATTATCAAAAGATGTAAATTACTATGATATTTAAAGTTTTCTTCCATTCCTTTCATTATCTCTACTTATTCAATTTCCTTACTATTTTATATCTTGAACTCTTTAATAATAAAATATATTCTTAAATGTGTAGTCATAGTTGGCTACTCATTTGTATTTCATAGTGATTCACTGTAAAGTTAATTGCAGTTTCTATATTTAAAGGTAGGACTTGATGTGTGTGAAGTACACAGTGTGTTTGGAACTTGACCAGGCAGGAATCAGCTAAAGGTGTGTGCATGCCTGTGCATGTGCATGAGTGCATGTGCATCCATGTGTGTGAATTTGTTTTGAAACAGTTTCCACAGAGACGTTTTCTTGGATCTCTAGTCTTTTGGTAAATCACTTTAGAACCAACAGACAAAATTGAAGCTTTGGAATCTCAAAGTTCAGTATGAAAAATTGCTACTGATTTCTTTACTTGCAGTGGAGAAACTTACTCCGACCTCTGTTCAATTCAGTATCCTCAAGTCCACAATTCCTCAGCCTTTTCACTATTTTGTGTATTTGTACCTCTCTGTATCTGCTTCATTCTTGTCACTGGTGAGTGGTTTCCTCTGACATGGCTTGGATTTGCATTTCCCGTGATGAGTACAAGGCTGTAGCAGAGGAGCTGTTGCATGGGACAGTTCTGTACCCACACATTGTTATATATTCTATTCCAAGTGACTTCTCCAATCATTGAAGGCACCCAGAGTCTCAAAGTTTAAAATTCAAATTTTCAAGAAATTAATCCATCTCTGCTGATAAGTTTTTAAGTTGATACATTTTATGGAGAGCTTTGGTACTGTCTCAGAACAATAACAATAAGCATTCAACCCTGAATGGGACATGCAGGGGGCTGAGTCCTTGGATAGTAGATGAAGTTGGCCACAGGGAGCTAAAGGCAAAAAAAAGTGGGACACACAGCCATACATGTCAATGATACTTTAGAAAAAACAGCAAAAGATAAATTAACTTGCATGGATTATGAGTAGAATGACACACTAAGAAGAAAGTATGGAAGTTAAGAAGATTTTACCACAAAATTTAGAATTGAGATGGTGATAGATTGTGCTGGAGATGACTACTTAATGATATTTTACCAAACTGGTGGTATTTTCATTAGCTATTCTCAAGAAAAGGCACAATAAATGTTAAAAGTAAACAAACCTTTGCAAGAAAATGACACTTTACAATCCATAGTGGAACCAATTCAGCAGATATTAGAAAATTAAAATTACTTATATGGAAAAATTAAGATCAGTGTATCTAGGGCTAGAGATGTAGCTCAGTGGCATAGTGCCTGCCTGGAAAGTGAGATTAGTATATCTAGAAACTAATGAGACTAAACACTTCATAATATTTTTAAAATTTTGTTTCATATGTTCGAGTATTATTTAAAATAAAAACAACCCTTTCATCTCAACAGTTCTATCTCTCAATACTTTGTCCCCAGGAAACTAACATAGAAGTACATAAAAAGTTACACATATGCTCATCGAATGTTAATGAAAATTAGACCAAAACAGATAATAACCCAAGTGCTCAATAATAAAAGACTACTTAAAATACTCAGGGCAGATCCATGCAATGGGATAATGGACTATCTCTGCCTTCATATATTTAAATATTTGAATATATACATATAAACATCCATATTCTACACCTACTTCAATTACTGGATTATATCATTTAAAATTTAAAACAAGTTACAAAGTTATATAAAACATGTTCTTATTATAAAAGCAAAATAATGCATAAAAGAAAGGCTGTATGTTCTCATATTAATACTTGTGATCTCTGGGAATAATGATATTACTTTTCTTCATGGTTTTCTAAATTTCAAAGAACTCTAGAGTGAATATAAACAACTTGTAAAAGTGAAAAGTAAATAAATAATATTTTACTTCTTAAACAAAGGGCCTATTTTGGAACAGTATGTTGGTTGCTTTAAAGCACGAGGCAGACAAATGATGGCATAATTTTAAGTCTGTATGATTCTGAGAATTCTGTGCGCAGGAGAGAAAAGTAACTGAGAGTCACTGTGTCTTCTCTGCTGCTGTGGTATGAAGGGGGCAATGATGGCGAACAGATTGTGTCTTTCAGAGCTTTAAATACAATTTAAATTGTGTTTAAATACAGAGTTTTAAATACAATTTATTTCCAAAATCTGTCAGTAGATTGTTTCTGAGTCTTATTTTTCACATCTCTTTCAGTTTTCATGTTCTATCTTTGGTTCTATAATTGTAGTTATAATGTAAATTTGATTAAATGTATATTTTAGTTTTCATAGCTGGGAAATGTTAGAGATAACTGAAATATATTCATAAATTAATGCGGTGATAAAATAGCACTCTGAATGCCATCTAGCTCAAGTATGCAAGACCCATTATCAAAGCAGACCAAAGGTAATGAGAGCCTTTCTCTCACCTAGAAATTCAGTTCATTAAAATCAGGTACGTTGAATGCAGGTAGAAAATGAGAACCATTCAAATATACAAAACATGTTTAATGGAACATTGTCCAAGGCAAAATTAATTAAATTGAATAAACATGTGGTTGTTTTATAGCTAAGTGTATAATTACCACATTACACATCATGTAGATACCAAGAGTAAGGACTCTATAACATAAGTGCATCAGAACATTGCAGAGATCTATGTTTTTGACATAGGACCCTTTAAGTATGAGATGAAGGTAAGAGTACAGAAAGTGCTCTCTGAAAAATATGGAAAATGAGATGTGAAATTCCAAACAGGAATCACCTTAATATTAGCACTTCCAAGGTAATGTCATTTACATATCAGGATGGAAAACACTATGATTAGAAAAATGAAGTATTTTATTCAGAAAGGACTTTCTTCATTATCAGCTTTGTTTGGGCCAATACTGTTCATGTGATTTTAGGCCAAAAATGAATTTAAATCTTCATTTTTCATCTCCTTACTCAGTGGGGTTTAAGAAAGGATATTTAATTTCTATGCTATTTCCCAATTGTAATAGCACTATTTGTTAATTCAAAATGACTAACTTGATTTTCCATTTAGACTTGCAATTTTCCATATTTAGTTTTTGGAACAACTAAGTTTTATGTGGGTGTTTGATTTTCCTGAATTATGCTTTTCTAAACTCTCAGGATTGCATTTGGAAAACTTCGCTAATGATCCAAGAATCCTATTTTCCTATGGAAAGAAGGTGAAAGGTATTTCACTTTGAATAATTGAAGTATATAACTTTTCACGTTCTTCCTTCCCAGGCACTCACACTTCCTCCCAGTATGTGGCCCTCTAGTAAATTAGGCATTGCTTCCTGACTTACTCAGAAAGTTCTTTTTTAAAAAAACATCTTTATTAGTTATATGTGTGTGTGTGTGTGTGTATATATATATATATATATATATATATATATATATATATATATATAATAGGGGAATGGGGAAAAATGAGAAAGTTCTTTTTTAAATTTTTAAAAATTTATTTACCTTTATTTGCTTTGTTACGTTTTCACTTACTCTGGAGCTATGCACCAGATTTCATATAGCCTGCCCTGCTGAAAAAAAATTTTGACGGAGCTCAGTGAACAATAAGATTTCTTGTTGCTAAGGATTTACTCCTGGACTCCTGCAGCAGAGGCTCCTTTGGCTTTGGTTTTCTGAATCATGTGTCTGAGGGGTTTTTCAAACAGAGAAATCTATTAGGAGACCCTATAGAAAGGCCCATAAGAATCAGTGCTATCTTCCCAGCTGACAGGGAACTCAGACATCTCATAGTTGTCTGAACCCATGAAACTTTGATTACAACTTACACTGAAATCAAAGTCACCATAAGAAAAAATACCTGTTGTAGATCCCACTCTAACATAGGCACCAGTCAAGCTATTTGTTAGTTTCCCCTGCTAAAGTGAATGGACAAGCACATCAAATTCTATACATGTGGGTGTAGTTCAGAAAGTGAAGCTCTCTAACAAGGTCACTGACATTTTCTCCTCATACAATTTTTACACCTCAAAGTCAAACTTCCTGTGAATTAAATGCACATTTTTAGCATCATACATAAGTTATCCTGCATGTGCAACATTATTTCAGTTTTATGTTTAAAATAGCCTTAAAAATGTAAAAGTTATCATTCCAAAGTGAAGATATAGCTATGGGGAGGGGTTAGAATCAAGTTTTGTGCCATCTTTAAGCAGCTTTTGAATTATTCTCATGAAAATTAGCACTCCTGAAAACTAGAATAATATTTTGTTCAGCTTCAGGAAATTTTGGAGATAATTCAAACTCAGCTCTTCACTTTAAGGAGATAAAATAATATTGTACCTCAAAATAAAAAAAATATGTTAAAAATAATAAATACCTGAGTCTGAACATCACTATCCCTTGAGCTTTCATGAGGTAGTCAGCTGCACAATGCACATCCTGTTGGGGACTCAGAGTAAGAAGTCCTATAATAACACGATCTTGAACTTATTTGTTGAGCAATTATTTCCTTTCTGTGCAGAAAAAAGAATCAGAACATAATTTGCATCTGCTATCTTTTCAGCTACTTAAATTTAGTTCAGATTTTTTTCATAAGCCTATTTAGTAATTGCATAAAATCAAAACCATTAAGAATGAGTCACTCTACACGCAAGCATATTTTTGTTAAAACTAACTTATGCTAATCAAGGATAATGGGCTGACCATGAGCAACATATCAGCTAAAGTAAATACATGAGCAAATTATAAGACTGGTGCTGCTCTGCAGAATCAGCCAGTTTGTAATAAAACAGACCTCTTTCACCTCTGAGCTATAGCTGTAGACCTGTCAATCCTTCAAACTCCCTAAGGCCTATGCTTCTGAGCTTTGATGGTAGCTAGCAGCAACTAAAAATGAATTCATAATTCTTTCGCAAAAGTCCTTGTGGCATTTAGTGTCTTATTAAGCATGTAAGTAGCAGATAAATCTCAGCTTCGTGAAATTTGACTGTTTGACTCTGTCTCTAATGGAGATGAAACTAGAGAAAAAGATCATCGATTTTTGACACCATCATGATTTCTTGCAAAATTATATGAGTGTGTTATTGGCATTCAGGTACAGACCCCTCTAGCTGTTTCTTTGTGAGCTTTTGGGAAATATTTACTCATAGATTTTGCAAGGAGTGTGGTGGTTTTTTAATGATGACTCAGTTTCCTACATCATCTTTGCTTTTCAGAATGTGGTTAATGTCCCTAAATTCTAAATGCACTGCCACCCCCATTTCCTCCTCCATCTCTCCCACAGGAAGTGATCTCAACCGAAAAATGTAAGAGTAACTTCAAACCAATATATAATTCTGTTTCATTTCTTCTTCATATATGCGTACCTACTTGAGATGCTTAGAGCCTAGTTTAGATTAGTCAAGATGGGCATATCTGAATGTTTTAGATGAACAATAAGAAAATATTTTGTGTTCTGAGTGCCTTAATATTGTCAAGTGGATTTCTAACTCATTATTCCATCTGAGTCTTAAAACAGCACTAATGTTAGAACCCTCGTTTTACATTTGAAGAACACTAAGAATCTCAAAAATTGAAGGATTTTCACCAGCTTACTCACTTAGGAAGCTTTTTCTTTGAGACTATGCCTATATGCCATGACTTCTCTCTAAATGACTGAACATACAACTAAGATCTTTCTGTTTTTAAGGTGTCGTCATTGGTATTATTACTAAGCTATTTGGGATGATTAGTACGTATATGAATCACATCTCGAACATTTTATCATTCTTTTCCCACCCACTCCTGTTTGCATTCCCCTCTCACTTCTTCCCTAGATTCCTTGCCAATCATTTCCTTATCAAAAGTTGTTCTTTATAAGTGGATATATGAGGTTAGCTAGGTATTATGATTTGAATATGTTCCTACCCCATGTTCATGTGTTAAGAGCTAGGTCCCAGTGTGGTAATATTGAGAGATGGTGGGACATTTGAGAAATGAGAACTAGTGTAGGCATGATCACCCATAGAAAATATTAATGCTCATCTCAAAGAAGTAATTATGTCTTGTGGGACTGCACTGGATACTGTAAGAGCAGTGTGTTATAAAATGATCCGACTTCTTGCATTGTTATCTTGCTTTCTCTCTTACAGCATTACCTTCTTGCTCATACTCTCTTCTTTTGACCATGTGATGCCATTCATCACGAGTCCCTCAGCAGAAGTCAATACTAGTGCTAGGCCTGAAGATCTCTATAACTATGAATCAAATAAGCCTCTTTTCTTTGTAAAGTACTCAGCCCCAGATAGCTTATTACAGCAATACAAAACAGACTAAGACACAAGATTAACATTGCTGTTTAACATCTTCTAAGTGGCATTTCTAGTCATGAGTATTAAATCTATGAATGTTGACAAATAAGTTATTTTGACTCTTTCACAAGCTATCATATGACTTCTTTGCCTTACTCCCCTTAATTATGTCTTATGCCTGGTAAATTGGCTCCATCAGGATGTTTTTTCTTTTCTGACTTTCAATTTCAAGAAAACACATCTGTCGGGTCCTGTTCCCGAGGGCTACTCATCTGGCATCGAACCACGGGCGGGGGTCATCACGCGGAGACGAAATGGTGGAGAAGCCTTTATTGCCAGCGCTCTCAGCCCTTATATACAGCCCCACTTCCTTGTTCCCAACCGCCCCAAACCAGTCTTATAGGGGGCAGTCTCTGTCTCTGTTTTCCCTTAATCACTGTGGCCCGGAGGGGCCCGATGTTTAGCTGTTTACATGCTGCCTTGCCCTTCCTTGATGGAGCCAGCGTTGTTTAGCCTCAGGGGACCCCACAACATCTTATTCAGTTCCTGGTGCACTGAATTTGTAACATTTTGTCTTCTCTTATGCATTAGGTATGTCTTTCTCCCCCTCCCATTTATCGTACTGTCTTTCAGTTTAAGAGGAAGTATAAGGGAAGTGGTAAAAACATCAATTTAGACATCAGAGACTCCTTGCATTGGGTCACTGAGTCCTCATCTGCATTAATGTCGGTGTTTATGGATTAATCTTCAGGTAGTTGGTGAATGATTGAACTGAACAAGTTTCTGTCTGAGATTTTGCAGGGATTAACACTAGACATGGCTTAAATGACTGTTGAATCAAACTGGTTTGAGGAACCTTGATGTGAGTTAAGTTGCCTGTAAGTGGGATATAGATCCTTTTGTGGTTACTTAAGTATACTACCACTCAAGTATAGAATCATCTTTCTTGTAAAAGGATTTGTTACATAAGTTCTACAGTCTGTTGAACTTGGGTTCTTCCTATTTGGCAGGATCTTCAGGTACCAAGCACAGAGTAACCAACCAAAAGTGATTTGAAACAATAGAAATTTATTACCTGGCTTGATAAGAACAGTATAGCTAGGCTTTCTTCTAATGGTAAGACTCTGACTCAGTATCTTCACAATTATTTTGGCTTGGTCATCATCACTGCAACATAGCTGCCACAGCGCAACATATCATATCATCTGCAAACATAATGGAGTGAGAAGAGTTTCCTCCTACTGTATTCCCAGCAGTGAGAGATGGCCCTCTTGCTTATGCTCAAAGTAGGCTGTAAAGAGTTAACCCCAGGACTGACTCATATGTTATATATTGTGAAATAGAAAATGCTCAATGTAAAATAAGGTGAAAGGGGACAATGTTGAGATTGTAACAAAAAAGTAAGGAAACAAATTTTATATATATGGGGGGGTGGTAGGGTGGGTGGGGCTATGGGAAAAAATGAGAATTAAGTTGTGTCTTATACTGGTACAAATCCCCATTATGGAGTGCAATCA